>JAZHYW010006544.1:0-78649 GCA_037355805.1 Ixodes ricinus | reverse complement strand
AGTACACGCGTTCCGGCGTTCGCCTTTCATTCCTTCCAACGCTTGTCAACCTGGAGAAAGAAAAAAAACGTCGAGTCAATGGGCTGTGGGGCATGCGAGGCACCTAATATTTCAACAGAGAGCGCCATTGCGCATGCTCAGAACGCGACCCGCAGCCCAGTAGATAAAAGAGACGTCACGTGGAAAGTAGATGGCGTACGATCCAACCCGAGGGAAATCAGAGACCTGACAACGGGGTGATTGAAATGTACGTTTTAATAATAATAATAATGGTAGTAATGCTTTTATTTTCGCCATCTTTATGATGCAACGCATGAGGACCAAGAAAAAAGCTGCGAAGAAGGACGAGGTCCCTGGGTTCAGCCTGCGAATGATGCAGAGGAGCGCGACGGGAAAACAACGACGAAGAGGAACATAATAGCGTGGTAGAAGCAATAAGGTAAGAACGGTAAACAAAATCTAGCATTTTTGCTTTAAGAGCGAAAAAGATTACGACAAGAACGTCCAAAACCTGCTGCTTGCCGGTATGGGACGTCGTACCTGTTTTTTCTTTCTTTCTTTTTTTCGTGAGGGAACCGTGGCTAAATTCAAAAAAAAATCGCCTGGCCTGGAATAGGAGGAAACAGTTCTGCAGTCCGCAGCCCGTGCAGTTTTTGCATCTAGATATATGTATGTACATTCGTCTATATTTATTTATTGTGCAAAGATGGTTTTGAAACTTCTCGCCGGGTAAACCGACCGCTTGTGAAACAAAATTAATAAGCGCGCCATGTTGAGGCGTCGATTTCGTTAGGTTGATTTGATTATACATAACGTAAGAAATGATTGAAACACGAAAGTAAGATATTATGTGCCGCGCTTTTGCAATCAAAACGGAAAAAAAAGACAACAGGAGAAAAAAAGTTGAGTTTGAAATGTGATTATTTTGAATGAAGAAAGGTGGAATGAGTACCTACTTTCGCGAAAAACTGAACTCGCACGCTGCACGAATGCCTTCATCTACTCTGGATTATGCTTCCAGTTCCAGCGAGCATTCTCCGTGTTGGTCCGAATACTGGTGAAGGCGAGCGGGTTGACATGAATACATAAAAGTGAAGAATAAAACACGGAGGACACGCGGTTGTCCTGTGCTTGTCCTCCGTGTTTTATTCTTTCACTTTTATGTGTCCGAATACGCACCCCAAAATCTTCGCCAGTTTGAACGACTCATTATGTGTGTTTAAGAGCGCATGGAACGACTCCGCGGCTGTTATCGAAACGTGATCCTTTTTTCAAATTCGTCCAAATTAGGTTTTTGGACCGGGATCATAAGTATACTGATTACAGACAATCATGCACATAACGGCGTTTTTAGTACTTTTCGACGTCACTATATTGGCACGCCCCGCTGGTAGTTATTGCGGGCATCATTTCGGCCTGGCTCTCGGTGCCTCGTTTGGAGGAGGCCTTCTATTGCTTCTCTTTCCTGCTCTCTGGGCTATAGTTCGCGTTATAAACCGCACTGAGTTAGAACTGTTCGCGCTTTATTTGTTCGTCTTCATCGCTGGAACATTTCGTAAGCGATTGAAGGGGCTGCCAGATAAAAAAGAAATTCTTACGGAAAATTACGTATTTTTGGGCCGATCCTCGGGGGACCCAAAGGAGGCTTCTCTAACTGAAGCTTATTCTCATATTGTTATACCGATGTTGCCCGTGTACATTAGCTGCGATGACGTCTGGAACCGGTTTTAATAAAGCACATCTCCGATTGCATAATCAACCTGGTCGAGTACTGAGAGAGAGAGAGAGAGAGAGAGAGAGAGAGAGAGCGAGCGCTGAATACTTTGGCGATCTGGTGTGCATTGAACCTTTGGAAAACCCGAGTCCGCTTTCTTAGTCTCGTGATTTCACATAGTAATATTTTTTTCTTTTCCTTTTAACGTTGTTTGCGATATCGAAGAGGTCCGCAATGTAGCAGCACGGGCCTGCCTGCTGTTGTGACGTAACGCAAATCGCGACCATTCTTTTTAAAAAAGAGGCAAGAAGACGATATGATCCTATTTTGCCCTTTGGGCACCGCCGAATATATGTTCATTTTGTAAAGCTCGCTGCCACACTGCACACACAAAAAAGAGAACAACATATAAACAACGAGAACAGCATGGCGGTTGATTTTCGTACATTATACAGATTTCGCCGGATCCGCTGGTGTAGACATCTTTCTACATACGGTGTGCTTCACGAAATGCAAAGATGAGAATGACAGGGATAAACTCCAGTTGTCCAGATTCCAGCGCGGGCTTCCTGCCTTCGAACAACGCTTCGAAATCTCGTACGCTTCGAGCGCGCGCGCGGTCAAAGCACGGCGGAAGGCGTGGAGCGCGTGCTGGGGGCGTTCGAAAGACACTCCCTGCCGATCTCGTTCTGCAAGTTACTATAGAACTAGGGAGCCATACAGCGCGCATAAAAGAATAAAACTATATAATAATTACTGAAGTGTGCCTTTCTTTTTTTCTTGTCTTTTAATTTAACGTTTTTTTTTAGCTTTTTAAATACGGCGTTTTTAGGACGGCTTGAGGCAAGCGCAGCTTTTTGTACTTGTTCCGGAAGAAAAAAATATGTGTACACTCTGCCGAGGTTTTGGTATGAAGTGATCCCACGAAGCAGGATTGACGTGGACGGATGGATGGATGAATATTGACTCTTCCCTTTGTAACGGGTGGCAGCTTGCGCCGCCTAGCCTAGTTTATATCAGTTTAAAAATTTTGCACTAAATTTTGTCCTTTGTTATAATACGCATAAATCCCGAATTTCGTCTAATATCACTCTTCTCTAGACCTTTTCCACCAATCTTCTAACCTCCTCTTTGTTACTGTAATAATCTTTTCGTCCATTCCTCCATCCCCATCCCCCAGACCAGTGCTCCCGCAAAATCTGTCCCCTCCAGGTGGGTGGGATGAAGCCCCGCACAGTTTATGACCAAATGTTCCATTGTTTCCTCCTCACTATGGCATACCGTACATAATGCGTTAGTATCAGAAAATTTTGCCGTATGTTTCTTAGTTCTCAGAACCCCTGTCGTTGCCTCAGAGAACAAAGCGCTCCCTCGCGAGTTATCGAAATATATTTTCTTTTCTTATTTCCTGTTTATGCTATTTGTATAGTGTTAGAGCCGATTTTGTCAGCATTCCTCCTTCCACATTTTTCCCTCGGTCTCCTTCACGCCCTTTTGTACTGTGGTGTCTTGCTCGCCCCCATCTTTAGTTTGTAGGCATTTAAAATTTAGCTTTCGCGTTCGGTTTGTCCACTTTGTGTTCAAGCTCTTTCATATATAAATACTTGTATCTAGCCTTTGCTCGAATTTCAGTGTACTGATAGCTTCTCTATATAAATAGTTTACTGATAGCTTCTTCATATATAAATACTTGTATCTAGCCTTTGCTCGAATTTCAGTGTACTGATAGCTTCTATATAAATAGTTTACTGATAGCTTCTTCATATATAAATACTTGTATCTAGCCTTTGCTCTGAATTTCAGTGTACTGATAGCTTCTCTATATAAATAGTTTACTGATAGCTTCTTCATATATAAATACTTGTATCTAGCCTTTGCTCGAATTTCAGTGTACTGATAGCTTCTCTATATAAATATTTTACTGATAGCTTCTTCATATATAAATACTTGTATCTAGCCTTTGCTCGAATTTCAGTTTACTGATAGCTTCTCTATATAAATAGTTTACTGATAGCTTCTTCATATATAAATACTTGTATCTAGCCTTTGCTCGAATTTCAGTGTACTGATAGCTTCTCTATATAAATAGTTTACTGATAGCTTCTTCATATATAAATACTTGTATCTAGCCTTTGCTCGAATTTCAGTTTACTGATAGCTTCTCTATATAAATAGTTTACTGATAGCTTCTTCATATATAAATACTTGTATCTAGCCTTGTTGCTCGAATTTCAGTTTACTGATAGCTTCTCTATATAAATAGTTTACTGATAGCTTCTTCATATATAAATACTTGTATCTAGCCTTTGCTCGAATTTCAGTGTACTGATAGCTTCTTCATATATAAATACTTGTATCTAGCCTTTGCTCGAATTTCAGCTTGCTGATAGCTTCTCTATATAAATAGTTTACTGATAGCTTTTCATATATAAATACTTGTATCTAGCCTCGCTCGAATTTCAGGTTTACTGATAGCTTCTTCATATAAATAGTTTACTGATAGCTTCTTCATATATAAATACTTGTATCTAGCCTTTGCTCGAATTTCAGTGTACTGATAGCTTCTCTATATAAATAGTTTACTGATAGCTTCTTCCATGTAAATACTTGTATCTAGCCTTTGCTCGAATTTCAGTTTCCTGATAGCTTCTAGCCTCAAATGATGACCAGCCCATATCCCCCTGTACCACCCTCATCTGGTGGCCCCCATGCGCTCCCAGTGCCAACCTGCCCACACTTCTTTGCCGGATTTCTAAACTTGATTGAACCTCAGCTCTCACGCACAGTACCGCATTACCGAACGACAGTCCTCGGCACCATAACTCCTTTCCAGATACCCGCTTTCTACTTCATATCTATTAAAATTCCACAGAGCTCTGTGTTTCATAATTGCCGAGTTTCTTTTCCCCTTCTTTAGTACATTTTTCCTCGTGTTCTTTTAGATATTTCCTTCCCTCATTAATGCATACCCCCAAATATTTATATGTGTCTACAAAGTCTATTACTATATATCTGTTGTATTTTCAGGGGATCTCTTTTGTCGTCGTTAAAAACCATTACTCCAGATTTGTCGCTACTGAAATTTAGGTTCAGCATGTCACCCTCCCTCCGCATATCCCCACTAGTTCTTGCAATGTATCATGGCTATCTGCTAAAAGTGCAATGTCATCTGCATACATAAGCCCAGGTATAACTTGATTTCACTTTTCTCCGTCCCTCCATATCAAAGCCCAGATTACTCTGTTCTAGTCCCTTTTCCATTCCACTCATGTATATCATGAAGAGCAGGGGTGACAGTGGGCAACCCTGCCTAAGCCCTCTTTTAATTGCTGCTGGTTGTGTAGTTTCTGCTTCGCAATGAATGATCACCTTATTTTCTGTATACACCTGTTGTAAAAACCTAACCAACTTTGCATGTAGGTCATACCCTCTGAGCTGATCCCCAAAGCCTTTCCTGGCTCACATTGTAATATGCCCCCTTTATTTCTAAAAATGCTATCCGTAATGGCCTAAAATTTGTCATTGCAATTTCTATACACTGAGTAATGGTAAATAGGTTGTCTTCAAGTCTTCTGTCCCTTCGGAAACCGGTTTGAAGCTCTACTGAGATTTGTGTTCTCTCCGCCCATTCTTGTTTTTATTATCTGCATAGTTAGCCTGCATAGTACCGAGGTTACCGTTATTGGGCGGTCCGATTTGATATCATCCTTGTTTCCCCTTGCCTTGTATATTAGCCTCATCTCGCTTAGTTTCCAGTCATCCGGTATGCCCCCCCCCCCCCCCATACACATACACGCCCAATTATTTGGTCTATCACCTGTTTTAACTTTGATCTGCTATTTTTGCATCTTTATTAGCCTCATGGGTATGGTCGCTCTCATTGTTTCACTATTTTCCTCCACCTGTACCCTACTGCTATCATCGTTCTTCCCATCAGTTTGTTCGAGCTCCTAGAAAAGAGACATCGGGGACATTTCAGCAGTGTTGTGAACTTTCATCTCGCGCGTTTATCGATACTGCATATATTAATGTACCTTGTTTTATTGCTTGAGTTCATACTGCTTTCAAACCGGTCACGAAATACTTTTTTGTGATTAGACGGCTCTCTCGAAGGCTGCTCCGGGCGCCAAAAAAGCAAGTTGTGTGTATGTGCGAGCACTGCTGCGCTCTTCGTTCGCGTGTGGACCGTAAGGGCGCCGTTGTGCTGTTTTTTGCTTTTCCCCGAAGAAGGTCGGACTTTATTTTCCCCCACCTTGTGTTTTGTAAACACAGGCGGTTACAAGTTAAGAAAGACCAGAAAAATTGCGGCGTTATTTTTACCTGTCAATCAACCCGTCATATGCGGAATTTCATTTGATTAGGAACGCAGCCAACTTTTCCGCCCAGCTTCGCAGCGAAAGACGCTTCGGGAAGCCGCCCCGCGTCTTTTCGAAGCGTCGCCTCGGCCCTCCTCTCCTGTCTCCGATGTTTCTGGTTGTTGTTTCCTAATGTTTTTGGCAGCTGGCCAACACTGCCCCTTCCTTGACCTTCCACACTGGCCAATGCGCTCGCTTCCTCTCCAACGTCCGCTCTACTAAAGCGGAAAGAGGGCTTTGCTAGAGGAGCTTGTCCTGGTCGTTGTCTGTCCCTGTTTCTTTCACTGACAAGTTTTTATTTCTCTCTCTGCTCGCTTTGGGAAGCGAGCAAATCACGCGTTATACGCACGGACACTGCAAACGAAACCGGCCAAGAGCCCTTTTTTCAAACGTATATAAACTGCAATCCTGCATTAAAAAAAATGGAAAGTTTATATAGCACGGAAGTCTCTGCCGATGCTTTGATGTGTTGCACACTCTGAAGTGCGGGAGGCATGTGGAGAAGGGAAGACGGCCGTTTCGATCTGACGTCAGGGGTGGATGCAGGTGTTTCGATTTCTGAATCAGCGTATCAAATGTTGGAGAACCTCCTCCCCTACCCTCGCCCTAAAATTTTACTTATGTGGAAATCAAAGAGGTTCCGGACATCCGGACCCCCTCTCAATCCGCCACCGGCTGACGTGACGGATCGGTGCGGAGCTCGGGGCCGCGTCCGACGCGTTCCAGCCGCGGATCTCCGATGCCCGGCAGTCCTATTGATTCGGGAGCGGGGCGCATTCCAGCGGATCAATCTGCCGGCCGACGCCCCTCCGTTGAATGCAGTCAAGATTGGCCCTTGACGCTCAACTGCGTCCCATCTCGTTGATTCCCCTTTGTGCGCGGGCGTCACGCCGTCCAAGCACCCGGGGCCGCCGTGAGGCAGGTCCCAGTCACAGGCCACTTCCTCCTCTGACTCATCGGCTCCCACTCGGCACGTGTTGGACGACGGCGATCGGAGATTCGAGAGCGCGCGCTTTTTGCAGCCCGTCTAAATACGGTGATTTTTTGTGTCACCTTCGTTGGCCTGTAGACCGTTTTCTCCAGAGTCGCTCCTGCGTTGAACGTTGACGAGGCTTCGTTCGCTGTGCGGTTCGATATGTGTTGCAGGGCACTGTAAGAACGTTTAGAGAGAAACCGATATCAACGTAGAGCGTCCACTGGAGTTTTAAACTGAAATGATCTTGTATTTGCCTAGCACAAAACACGATTGTTGTATTGTAATCATTATTTTCACGTATGCTCACAGTGGTCAAGCAGTTTGCTTTGGCCGAATGAATTGTACCCCAACATAAGCGTTAAAAGAGTGACTCAATGCGTCGTCATGACGCCATCGTGAGGGCGAAGAAAATCTACCAGCAGAGAGAAAATATGTGAACGGTAGTTATTTTAGACGGCACCCTTCACGTGGCATCGAGGGTGCACCTTTTTCTGAAACAGCTTGAAAATATGCTTGCCGCTTATTTCTGGCGGCAGTGCTCACAGGCTAGTGTAATTTGCTTGCTTTCTTTTCCTTGTTCTCACAGAATGCCGGGGTGAGCTGTTCCTGCAGCCAGCGAAGCCCGAACTCAGCCTCTTCACGGGGAGAACTTCTTCGTCACGTGCTTTCGGGCCCAGGCCCGGAGCAACAGTCCATCACGTGGACGGGGCCCGACGGAAAGGAAGTCAAGGCAACTTACGGACGGTAGGTTCATCTTATTCCTTTGTTTCTACAGATGCTGAAATCTCTTCTCTCCTGTTCGAATATTCTGCTATCTAGGTGCACGCTTCTCTACGTTCTGGATGAACTTTTCTGATCGCTGAAAAATGAGTGTCACCGGATAGTCTTGAAAGATATCTCCACCGCGCAATTACTCCCGTAGCAAGCCATCTTTCGAGGCAGTTGATGAGTTGAAATAATGCAGCAGAGCTTGCGAGGTTCTAATCGCAGCTTTTCTATAAAATGATAACTGCAGTTGTGGACATAGTTGTTGCAAATATCACTTCATTGTGTTTGCTGAACTACCGAAGAGCAGCATACCTTTGGCTGTCGCTTGCTGCGAGGAGCATAAAGATTACAGTGAACTCGCAGCACATGTCCGTCTTACAGTAAGAATAAATAAGGTAAGCCAATGAAACAACAGTCACAGGTAGGAATGTTTTTTTCATTTCTTTTATTTATAGAGCCTAGGACCTTTGAAATACTGGTTCAGTCATATGGGAATTTCTCGGTTCAAATAAACAAAAGACTCGCTTTGCAAACAGTTTTGATTATATAAAATGCATGATACTCTCGTGTCAATTGGGAAATATAAATTTCAAAGAAGTTTTATGAAATTCAGTAGAGCAAAGACTTGTCATGTTACTATAATGTGTGAATATATGTTCAATTTCTGTACGGTTTCTCACTGTACAATTTCAGTCTATTATCTGTACAGATACTCTTGACATGAATAAAGTGAAAGCAGAAACCGCTTTCGGCCTCGTGCAGTATCCACATAGTTCCTCCCACGAGGGACCAGTCCGGACTGAACTTGGTTGTGGAAGAAGTCTGGGAATCCGACAAGGGCAGCTACACCTGTTCTGTCCCCCAACCAGGGAGAAGAGGCTACCTTCAACCTGGTTGTCTATCGTAAGTAGGACCACAGTAGTCATTTCCACTAGCATTTTCCTCCAAAGCGTAATCAGTAGATTATTGGCTCCAAAACATTGCCTCTGATGATCAGACAGCAGATAGTTTACCAGGCTGATATGGCCAGACATCTTAAATCTTGATTACAGCAGAACTTCTACTAAAGACACTATGAAACTTTGGTAAATGTGTAATTTTTACATGCTACAAAAAACTATGCATCAGTATTCACTTTATTCAATAAAATGCTTAGGACTCATAACCATATACATTTCGTGTTTTCAAACAGGTTTTTACATAGTTAATGGGAATACCCTATGTTTCAATATATTTGGAATATATTTCCAAAATGTCCAACAATTCAATTTTTATTGTCACTTGTGAAGGAATTGCAAGATCGTGTGTTGACAGTGATAAGGTACAAGATGCTGTCAAAAAGGTCAGCAGAAGAAGATCTCTATATGTGATTCATTGGTTTGATCTTTCTAGTTTAGATAAAGATTATCATTAGTAGGAATTATAGGAAGGGCTTCAACAGTAACTGCAGAGCTGCTACAGTGGCTCGAAGGGAAAGCCCAGAAACCTTCAGGGTTTCTGGGCTTTCCCTTCGGTTTGTTTCTCTTCTTTTTGTTGAAAACCAAAAAATTTCGGCCGTCTAGATTAACGCTCAGTCATTTGTTGGGGTGTGCCAGGTGCCCCTCGTTGGTTTGGCACATAAACTCCAAACATTTAAAATGCTTATCAGTAATAGCAGGCACACGTGACTTTCTACCAGGGAAAATACTGGCGTTGCTTCCATGTGGGAGGCTTAAAGAAGTGGTTTGTTGTCATGATAAAACTTCAAACATCAATTGCATATGAGAAATAAATGTAAAATAAAAGAATGTTTTCAGGTTTTTAATTTCTTCAACTTGTCTCTTTTTTATTTCTATTGCCTACTTTCACTAGCACGTAGTTTGGTTTTACAGGAGAGAGCCTTCGAGGATAATTGTCACTTTCACGTATAATATGGGATGTCTGCTCTTTCGGAGCTTGTGCTACCTCATTAGCATTTTTATTACACTCCAAAATATTGTCATCAGGGTATTTTTTTATATATATATCTTTCTTGAACTGATTTTATAATTCTAAGTATTAATACACATAAACCGTTCTGTCCTTTCGAATTGTAACTAACTGTCACAGAAAAGACATCGAATGTGATGTTTTTGCGTGTTTTGATATGAATCTCGAAACTTTGTTAGTATTCTAATGAGCTCTTATTCAACTGGAAAATTATGCATACTAATACAATTTTTTTAAATATATATGCATAATTGCATATTTTGGGGGACAAGATTATTATAGCCTTCTGAAAGTAGTAGAAAGCCAGACTTTAAAAACCTTTTGTGCAGGATGTGCGAAATAAACGCAAAACTTGAATATTTCAATTCGAGCACTTCATTGCCCTAATTTTGTTTTCATCGTGCTTTTATGTGCTTTGCACAGTCTACAAAGTATACAATAAAGTATTAGTTTACTACTTTTTATTAAGATGTTACCAAAGCATCCGTATAGCTTCCTTTGTGAAATTCCACGGTCTTCTACCTAAACCAAATCACCACTAAGTTTGCAATGTAGAGGAAGCTACCTGCTGATTGAAGCAGTCACAGGTCAATCTTCCGCAAAATGATCGCTCCTCCCCATACTCACATGCTGGGAGCAGGATCAGGCGATGAAAAGCAAGCAGTTAATTGGTTTGGGCAGTGCATAGCTTCTTTCACCCTGTCAGCTATGAGGGGCATGGAGCATAAGCGAGAAACAAACCAGTTGACATATTCATTATTTTACTTAAGATATTCTATAAATGAATGTCATAAGTATGGCACCCAGAACACTGTAATTCCATTAATAAGGCTGACGCATCAGTAGATATATTCATTGCTTAGTGCGAAAAGATGAAAATGCATATGTAAAATCCCGTAAGGGCGCCCTCGCCCCCGAGATTGCCCATCCCGTTTCTTTGGCTAAATATTCGTAACACAAAAATTCCGAAACGTCCCCCCCCCCCCCGATTCTCGGACATCGGATGTTCGTCGGGATCACATCAACCGCGTCGATCCGGTACGTGTGACAAGCGGGTTTGCAGCGGGTTCCCGAGTTTTTGTCCGCGATCTGCGCGCGCAATATCGGTTCCCGTGGCACACAACTTTAGCCGGTTTCCGCGGGTTTATCGCACCGTGAGACACGAATTTGCTGCATCCCCAGTCTGCAGTATCCTGCTCAGTGACACCACAGGAGTTCGCAACGAATTCCCGCGTGTTTATTACTGTGAAACGTGAATTCGCCCTGTCCGCTATCTGCATGCAGTATCAGTCCCTGTGTCATATGGTTTGTAGCCGGTTCCCCTTGTGTTTATCTTTAATGTTTGATAAAGTTTTGCTGTCTCATACCCAAAGATAGCCCACCTGATGTTTTTCAAAATTTATCTCTTCATTTTGGGTGGTCGCCCCTTAGGATTTTAAGATAGTCACATAAGCATGCTCCTTGTGATTGGGCATCAGGCATATAGCCCACTAGGCGTAACTGTCTATTTCAACCAAGGATGGTGCCATGCTCAGCTACCTAATCAATGCTTGCACATTGTTGGTGTTGATTTCTGTTTGGTAACGTCAAGAACAGCGTCCTACAGACTTTGGCAGCAATACCAGTAACGACAGTGGCTGCAGAACACAGCTAGTGAACACAGAGGGTGCTGAACACTTATCTCTAAGATTGTATTGCGAGGCTTAGTCCAATGTGCATCCAGAAAGTAAACATGCACGAATCTGTGGCATAATCTAGGCATTTACCTGGAACCCACAGAAAATCAATATCCTTGTGTAAAATATAAATTCTGACTGTGCCAAAATACATCTTTGTTTAATTGTGCTAAATGGAAAATACAATGGCAAGTGAAGCCATAATTGCAACTACCGTAAAACACTGCCTCCCACTTTGTTCAAGCGTGCACTATTAACGTTTCCCAAACTTGGGAATTGTACATAGTGCCCAATTGGACCTGCAAGTGCCGTGCCTAGATTAACCCAGTTTTCAATGAAAATGGGCTAGGAGCTCCCCTGTATTTTACAATAATCTCATTCATTTTCCAACTTAGAACCCGTTTTATAAAATATAAAACAGGTTATTTCACTGCATAGGTTAATTATTTTAGGAAACAGAAAACGCTCATGCATCCAATCTGTAGACAAAATATGCCTCCATGCACTGGAGCTAGAAACACAATAATGAAGTAAAAATAAAGAAAACTTTCTATTTTGCTTTGAAAATCCAGAAGATATTCTTTTCTAGCATGAAACATGCCGTCGGGCCTCGTCTAATAGGTCCAGATTATCTTCATTCATATCAAACATGCTAAGAGGACCTGAACTGATCGCAAAAACGACTGGTTACTGCAACATATAATTTACATTGAAACTGGTGCACAACAGTATATTGTCTCGCACCATCCCCTTAAAACAAAAATGAAAAAAATATATTCTGTTTATGTGCCTTTACATCACCACCCAGTGTGTCAAGAATAATACTTTGGTTCTGAAATTAGCAGGACCAAGGTATTTGTTAAAGGCTAAATGCAGTCAGTTGTCACTATGTTGCACACAGACATCATGAGCCTGTGTGTTTGATGCAGACTTGTACAGTATAATCAGTTACTAATTTTTCAATTACACTTATTAGCAAGTAATCCAGAGAGTAATCCAATTAATTTTGGAAGCACTAAAATTACTTGTAACTGTTACTATCTTTTAAAAACAAAACAGTGCAAAGACTAGGACAAAGTAAAAGGTAACCAACAGGACAAAACACTGTTTTGTTTTTAATTAATATGTCAGCATACCAACTAGACCAAACCTCTATGTTAATTTACTATTTTTCCTTTTCCTCTCCTTTCTGGTGGTGCTCTTTGTTTGTGCAAGTTTCCTATGAAGGATTCCTCGAACAAAGTCTCCAACTGGAGGATGGTTTTCCAAAATTAGGGGATTAAGGAAGAAAAGTCCCATTTTCATACCGGCAGAAAAATCTGTAATTTTGAAAATCTGACGTAAGTGGAAAAGTAATGGTTACTTTTTTAAGTAATGGTCAATGACTTTTCTTCTCAAGTAATTTAATTGAATACTTTTTAACCAAGTGTGATTGTAATTTTAATCAATTACTTTTTTCCCGGTAACATATACATGACTGGTTTGAAGGCAGAGGTCGAGTGTGTGGCAAGGTTGGCACACAATCTCATCCTTACTCACTTTTCTTTCAGGAGCCATCACTTTTGAAGGGACCCCTGACAAGCAGTCTGGTTCTGAAGGAGAAGATTTTCTCCTCAAGTGCAATGCCCAGGCAGAATCTAAGCCATTTGTTTCCTGGAACAAGGACTCCAAGACCATTAAGAACAGTATGCCTCTCAAGTTTATTGTGCATTCAAATTGAACCGGGGTCAAATTCATTCCGAGTGGTATCCTAGGCACTCAATATTGATGTTGTTTTATTCAACAGCTCATCCATCTTCAGTTTGTTGCAGGAAAGAAATTTAAGTATTTCAACAATGTTATTAATGTGCTCAATATATATAAATACGCTTCTTTTATCTGCCCTTTTTGCTACCTTGTCTTCTTATGCAACTGCCTGGGTTACCTTTCTTTAAAGTACTTTCATTGCAAAAGACTTTCAAGCCTGCACCTACAGCAAAGCTAACCTCCATTTATTACAATTTCTGTAGAAAGTAACACACCCATTCATTGGAATGGCCAAGATTTTTTTCTGAAAAAAAGCAAGTCTTGAGAAATTTGCAACTCTTGAATTGTACACTTTCATGACTATCTTTTTTATATGGTAGAGTGTTAAAATCATCATTGTCATGAGTATTCAAGACACGCAAACAAAATCAAAAGCACAAAGACAGCTAGGAGAATTTAGCATGTACCTTTGTATTGCAGTTATTGAGAGTGAAGTCAAACATAAAAGACAACAGACTGGTCAGAGAATTACCTAAACGCAGTGGCGTCACAAGGGGTGGACCGCCCGGGTGCAGCGCTCAGGGGGGTGTCAGCAACGGGCCACGCGAGCGGGGGCGGGGGGGGAGTCGCGGCGGGCCACGCGAGAGCGGGGGAGGAGGAGGGGGTGTCGCGGCGGTCTACCGCCCGGGTGCCGCTGACCCTCGGGACGCCACTGCCTAGACGATTAGTTCACGGCAGAAGGGAGTTGCTCAACTTTCTGCAATGGTGATCTCTTTTGCCCAGATGCCACTTCCAGATGCAATTAAATTCCAGAATGTACACAATCGCTTGTGCTCACCTTTGAGCCTTGCTAGGCCATAAGGTGGCTTGCAAGGGCTATGCCACAAAGAGTGAAAGTCCTTGTATTTGTAACAGTTGTAAGGCCATAAAAGAATTAAGTTCTGGGAGCATTTTGACTTTATTGCATATATGTTTTGTTTTATGGTTGCAGCGATGCAATGTTACTAAAGAATTTTTTCATTTGTGTTTTCAGGCAAAAAGTACAAGATTGAAGACCAAGCTCTTCTTATCAGGAATCTGTCGCGGCACGACGCTGGGAACTACACCTGCAATGCTTACCTGGCTACTGCGCTCCTTTCGGCTGTCAAGTACAAGGTCATCACCCTCAGTGTTCACTGTAAGTAATGTGTCCGAGGCTCCAAATTGTCTACATTGACGCTCCTGGTGGTCATCTAGTCACAAGTGCACAAGAAATTAATAACAGGAATGAAGAGATGCTTTTTATCTCTGGGAATAAAAGAAAAACTTTGGAAAGGGTTCATATATTTATTCCTAGATGTGCAGGTTTCATAGAAGTGGGCATACAACATCAAATGCTCTGTTTGGGAGGACACTGAGGATGTGGAAACAAAGCAAGTGAAAAATAATGTTTATGGTGACCAGAAACTTTTTATTCTTTTCTCGCAAAAGAGGTCATCTTAATTGCTGTGGGCAAGCCTTTTGCCCAAGCTATTAGATATACGATGTTCTTTGCAATAACTTTTTAGGAGGGAGCTGTGAGAAATAATGTCAGTGTCATAATCTGTTTCTTAAAAAAATGTGTGGCATTTCTCAAAAATTTACATAATTCTAAACACCAAGTTACTTTCTAGTTGCACATACAATGACCCTAAATTATTCTCTCTCTCTGTGTCGATGTAATATATGTCTTGAGCCTCCAAGTGCCCACTGTCAGTTTTCTGCAGGCTTCGTTTAGAAAGCCAGGCTGAGAGAGTGCACATGTTGTAGCTATGTCTTTCGTGCTTAGTGATGCTGGCATGTCCTTTTCCATGGTGCAAACTTTTTATGCCTGCCCATCAAGGTGGAAAGATAAACATTAAAAGTTCTGGCACTATAAAACTAACATGAGGGCTTTATTTCATGGATGTTGTAGTGATGTTTCATTGTTATATAGCCACATTAGCATTCATTGGGAGTATGCATGCCTTAACACTTTCCCGACCACGAGAAAAGTAGCAATTTTCAAAGGATCCGTCGAAACGCTTTTATTTTCCTAACTAATTTGGGAGCAATATGACACATCAAAATGTGACCAATTAGTTTTTCTTTAAAAAAAAGAACTAAAAAAACAGGTTAATATAATGTGGGAAAAAGATTTTAAAATTTTATTGTTTGAAAATACAATGTATGTGCAGAAACCGTATAAATGCCGAAACTTCTACAGCTGATTTAAATTAATTGACAAATAGAACAAAAATACAGAAATACAAATGTGCCCCACACCCACGGCTATTACTTCTGAGAGTTAGTATACTCTAACTGACGTCTATCTTTGGTTCATCGGAGAGTTATCCTCCGTAGCACGTGTGCTTTTCAACGAAGGAATGCTTACTGTGGTGAAACACAGATGGTACACCTCACATCCCCAGCAGAATGTTTTCTTTGTGTTCTACCTTTGTTTTGTCGTAGCCTTGATGATTACAGTTCCTTCATATTTAGCATTTTTGTCCAGCTTGTTGGAAACATAAAACATGCACGCCACCTCAGAACAGCAATGGAAATTATAGAGATGCTTAAGAGTCCCCACAGCTCTTGAGGTCTAAAAAATATGAAACAATACAGTTAATTATATAAATAATGCCATCTTTGTTACAAAGACTGATGCAAGCAGTTAGCAGTGTTAGACATATGCAACCACCAATCCATAGGCGGAAAGTTCTCAATTTCCCGGGGGCTGGGGCCCGACAAGCCCGCCTTATCCTCTCCCCCCGCCACACACACATACAAACACGGGCATGGTGGCGGGGGCCGAAGGCTGGGTATAATAAAACCCTTGGTGAAAACAGCAACAACGGACGGTGTATTTTTTGACGTTTCAACCGGAGTCCGGCCGAAAAGTCGAAATTCGCGAAAATCAGGGGGTCGCGAAAATAAACGGTTTTACAGTATAAGTCTAATTTGGCCCAGAGGGCTGCGCAGCGGTCGCTTTGCACGCGGCTCCACTAAACCGACTGAACCCCGCCCCTTAAGCGATTTTGGGTGACAATTAAGTGGCCTGTTGAACACTTCTGCAAAAAAATATGTTTTATTCATCTTTGGTCGAGAAAATAGACATTAAACAGCCTAACCAACACACCATTGCTTTGGGTGTATGGGGGAGCTCTTGTTTCTTCAACAGTGAAGGTTTTTTTGTGCAAACTCGTCAGCTCATTTCCGACAATATATGGAACGAGATACATAAGCCTGGCAGATTATCGCTGATATAATCGATACCTCGTAAAAAGTATTTCACTACTGAGATGCAAATACATTTTTCAAATGTATCTCGATACAGAAATACAGATACTCGAAAGCATCTCTAAGATACTATCGCGATACTTTTGTATCGCGATACTGCCCAGCCCTGCTACAGTGTACGATGTAGCTCGGTGGCGTCTCGTGCTCAGCTCGCGCAGGCCCACAGCGGGGTTGCCGCGCGTGCAAAACGACTAAAGTTCCCGCTATGCATTGCGGCAGCGGCGGCGTAGCTAAGCTGACTGGTGAGATCGGTCTCGACTTTCGTTATGCTACTGGCATGAGCCGCTGGACAGCCTCTGACAACCGGCGATATTCGCATTCAGCCAAGATGTCATGACAAGACTATCGCGTTGTGCCGAGAACATCAAGAGAAACCTGTGTGAACGGTTGTTTAAAACGCTTGAATTCTTTTTTCGCTTGAAAGAGACGTCCCAAACGTGTGTAATCCCCTGAGAACGTAGCATAAGCATGCTTACGGCATGATACTTAAACAAATGTCTGCTTTTGTGACCCTATAATTTAGCTGTCATTGCAGCTGTGATCAGTGAATTCCGGGGTTCAAGCACACTGACCATGATCAATTGTTTCAACGCTTGGGAAAACAAAATGGGGCTTACAAAACGTGATTATGTCGTCTACTTCCGTAGGCTGCAGGTCCGCTAGAGGTGCCACTTCCGTCATTCTGCGACTACTTCCAATGGCTTTCGAAGGAATTTCCATCACTAGCCTTTATCGTATTTGCTAATACTACGTAGGGTCTTCGAACAGGACTGCGCGAATAGTTAGAACAATTTATCCACTGGGTGCCAGCTATCGATATGTGCGGGCACCTGGGCGCACATATGAGATTAATTAGGTGCACCCAGGGCCAGGGTTCCGGAGGCGATGGTACTTGCTTTTCCGAAGAGCTCGGGCGGAAGGGGGGGGGAGCCCGGCACCGCCGGGGGGGGGAGCTCTGCCCCCCCGGAAAGTCGCTCGGGCCCCCGAGCCCCCCGCCAGTCGGCGCCTATGCACCAATCCCAGGACTATTTTTGGCAGCCTGCCAGCTGGTGATAAAGCTCAAACCCAAGTTGAAATTGAAACTACAGTTCTTCGGCTACCACAAGATTTGGGAACATAGTAACTCTCTGCACTAAATTTAATTTCTTGACTGTGCTTAAAATCCATAGATCGCCGGTGATCGATGGCCTATGGGCACGGTCAAGAAAAAGTAAAGGAAGTGCCTTTGTTGCATTTGAATTTTGCATATCTTCAACACCCAAAATGGGAACAGAAAGTTAAAGTTTTTACTTGCCCGTTACACAACTTGCATAAGATGTTAAACACTTCTTACAAATATACAGTTGATTATGAGCTTTATAAACCAAAAATATTTGATGAGAAGACTTATATTCTCAGGTATGAAGCCTTTTTTTCAGCTGGACTCACAGACAAAGTCTAGGAGGCCAATAATGAAAAGAAAATAATGTATCTTTTGCCAGCACCACAAGAATGTTGACGGCCTCTGATAGTTGGTATTAAAGTGAGGTACTATCGTTTAAAATAACCCTTCACTCCTTTTGATATGAGAGGCCAAAATGCCTTTCTATAGTAGATTTAAAGTAGTTCCTTTGGGCACCTGCAAAATACCAGCTGCAGTTCTAGTATTCCTGAATCAGAAGTTACTAGTGTATCCACATGGTTTGATGTAGCCTCTGGAGTTGGCACTTCGGCTGTCAACAAAACGTAACAATAAATTTTGATGACACACTGCAGATGGCCCCGAGTGGAAGCCTCCGATCCAGGAGGCTGCCTATGCCAGACTTGGATCGACTGCCATTTTTAACTGCGACGCCAGTGGGATGCCTGAGCCAACCATCCTTTGGTTCCGCGACGGCCAGATGATTGAATCAGACGATGAACATGACATCAACGGGGACCTGGGCTCTAGCACACTCAGGGTGAGACCTTCCTCCATACTTGACTTCAAGCAGTATTTTGGTCTCTGCCAATATTTTAATGAATTGGGTATGAACATATTGATGTAATACAGGCACAAATATTATGGTGTCGTCAACATCTGAAGGCTCAATAGAGGGTCAATCTGACTTGATAAAATGAATACCTATGTATAAAAAAAGCACACCTGTGTACAAAGCTGGTTGTTTTGCATCACCTGCCTTTTTTTTTTTTATGTGAGCAATAAGGCACTTTGTTTTGACAAGTATTTGGGCACTGAAAACGTTCATCATAATATTAAGGACATGGTAAAAATAATTTTTTTATTAAAACATCACAATATATGTCAGTTGTTCAAAGCATTTTAGATAGAACACCTTCTTTTCCTTTCAGTTATTTCTCTTCTTACCATTTAATGAATAACAAACAATGGCTTTATGGCCCATGAAGACAGTATCCATAAATATTTAGCACCATTTTTCATAGACCATGTGCTAAGAAGCTCAGAATTTTAAAGGTCTGCATTGTTACTGATATTGCCCTTTTTGAAGCGATATGTTACCCCTCATTATAATTTGTTCCAAAATGGGTATTATGTTAAAACATGCAATATCAATTGTACCAACAATTAACTTTCAACTACTTTAATTTGCATGAGTACAGACTGTACTAGGATGAAAGGATTTTTAGGACTATGAGAAATTGGATACTGCTGAAACAGAATCTGGATTGTCAGAACTATAGTTAATCTTCAACACATAATCTAGAGATGGTAAGCCCATTCACACTGACAGCAGCTGATGGCAAGCTACCCGAAAGCGGCGGGGGGGGGAGGCGGCAGCTATTGCCCCATTTGCCGCTGACCCTCGTGACACCACTGGAGTGAAGCCAACTTTAGAGAAATCTCGAGCAATCTCGCACTTCGAAGTTATGGCACCGTGTACCAAAAATGTGCAGATTGAGTGGACTTCCCAGAGATTCAGTATAGGAGATCAGTTTAATCTAATACAAAATTACCGGGTAATCTTATTTAAATTGTTGGAGAAAAACTGAGGTTTGCAAAAGTTGGTAACAAACTGGTTGCTTGCCGTGTATGTGGAGGGGCAGTTTTAAGCTTGGGTAGAACTAGTTTTATCTTATCGATGCTCAAAAAAGAATCTTCCAGTTCAAATTGAACGTGAAATGTACTCGCTCTGAGCTTATGCTGGCTATGCTTCCTGGGCTATGTTTGGATGAGTATATCTTGCGATAGGCTTAGTGGAGAGCAACCTAAAACGATAAAGGCAATAGCCCTCCTAGAATTGTACATGTATCCATATTGCCCTTCAAATATAGAGAAAGAAACCTCCTCACTGTAGCTTGGTATAAGGTGTCTAGAAAAGTATTTTTGTGCTCAATGGGCTACTGTTGTTATTTTTAATGCGAAAGCATTAACTGTCCCATGGAGCGAAGCCGGCGTTGTCTGTAACCGCCTGTAGCAGCGAAATGGCAGCTAAATTCCCATTGGCCAAAAGGACAGCAACGGAGATGCATAATCACAAAAGCCGTGGAGCCGGCAGGGTTCGCCGCGCCTGCGCAGTCGGGGAGCGTGATGTCACCGCCGGAGTTCCGTGTGAAAAAGGAAGATGTGGCTTGCTGCTTGTAGGAATGTGCTGCATGTAGGAATGCAAAAGCATTCCTACACGTAAGCAGTCTTAAGTGTTTCTGCTGAATTTTTGTTTTTCTCATTGCTACTCATCGACTGTTGCTCAAGATAAACGTAGCTGTCATTAATACAGTTTCTCATTCATTCTCAATTTGGCATCAAAATCTACCTGAAGGTCGTCTCAGTTTCTACATTCAGATTGTGGATTTCTAGTGAACTTCGACATTAAAGCATGCTTCCATTATTAGTATATGTACATTAGTTTAAGTATTAAAATCACAACAAGATTTCAGTTCTTTTTTTCCAGCCGGGAGACATAGACCTCAAAAGTGAAATGCTCTTTTTTTTACAGATCAATGTTACAGACATATCTGAATTTGGGGAATACACGTGCAGGGTTCATAATGAACTGGGTGTTCTGGAGCATGTCATTCTGCTGAAAGAAGGAGGTAAGCAACCTATTCTTGTCTATTGCCATAGCTATAGGGTGACTACTTGTCCCGCGACTCGCGGGACTGACCCGCATTGAGGGCTCGTGTCCCACGTCCCGCGAGAAATTCCCAAATCTTCAAAATGTCCCGCATTTCACAATGTTGTGAAATTCACTCTGCAACTAATGGTGCTGTCGAACAACAGGGCACAGGAAAGCATGGAGGTCACTGGTAATCGTGTGAGTCGCAATGGTACGCCATTTGCTATCCAAGCATTGCGGGAAGTGATTGTCATTCTTGCAGGAGAACCGACCCGCATGCTCCGTTGTGCCTCCCCCTTGGTGGCAAAATATTGTAAAAAAATTACTCGCAAAAAGTTTTAATATAAAATATTGCAATTATTTTCAAATCGCTGTGTTAATGCGAAAGGGTTGCTGTAGACTTTTTTTAGTGAAGACAGCCACAGAAGGCAAAAACCTGCAACTCACAATGGTCAAAAAGGAACATAATGTAAACATTTTGTGTAGGAGCATGTTGATAAAAGTAAGCGTTGACGGGAAACAATAACCCGAAAAAGATCTACTGTTCCTTATTTTCATTTGATGCATTAAGCTCCGCTACAGTCCATTTTTTATGTTTTCAACTTCGACACATTTAATAACGTTTTTGGCATAAAAAATCTAGCCCTTAACAGCTCCGCTGTAAAATACTGTAAAACCCTTACCGCATTTACTCGAGTAATAGCCGCACTATTTATGAACAAGGCCCTTGCGTCTGCATTTCTGCAAAGCACATATACAGCCAATCGTAGCATTGCGCCTAAGTAACATAGTGAATAACTAGATCGAGAACACGAGTGTCCATACAAATGCAATCTTCACAGAGGGTATCTTCGCGCGAAGACGTTATCTCTGTCCTGTAAACCGCTGGAATCGTGCTGTCGATCGCGGTGATTGGCAATTCGCGTGCTTCGCGGAAAAGCAAACCCTCAGGTTTTCTTTATAAACAGTGCGGCTATTACTCGAGTAAATACGGTAATGTTCGCGAGCCATTACCTTTCGTGAATAGCATCGTGAATTAAACAATTCGCGAAATTTAAGGGCACGTGAAAATTTCGGTCCTGAAGAGCGTCTAGCGTGCGTCTAGGGTTCACGAAATTTAGTGGCCGCGATTATGTCCTCTGTGACCGAATCGCGAATAAATTGGGGCCGCGCAAATGGAGGGTCTTACAGTATGTCACTGGGAGTGAAAAGTATTTGAGCTTAGTTGCTGCAACACAATTAGCAGGTGTATAAACAGCACAAGATATTAAATGTGTTAACAGAGCCTCGGTTCGTGGTGTGCGTGTTAATAAATTTCCAAACTTCCTCTTCCTCCATCTAATTTTACTGCTAAAGTAGGGTCCCAAATTACCACCTTACACTACATTAGTAGCAGTTGTAATAGAAAAAGAGGAAAAACAGCAATCGCTTCTTCTTGCAAACTGTTTTGCGCCGTGCACCACATGGGTCCTTTTTTAGGACGTTATATGAGATGCAGGTCTATGAAGAAAACAAGCTTGGTTCAAAGTTTTATGTATTTATAAATTTACAAAAAGAAACCAACCACAAATGACTAACGATAAGGCACTGGAAAATATGAATAGAAACACTGAATGTGAGGCGAAACTAAATACAAAAATCCACGGAGTGAAACTTGGTGGCGGTTGGAAGTCAGGATACTGTTGAAAAAGTCGATCAAATAGACCGATCTCGCCGAGCATTTGGTGAATGCGTGGCACTGCCTTAACTTCAGTCCACGGGAGGCAGGCGGCAGTGCACAAGGCTGCTTGTGCCTCTGCTCATGCAGAGCCTCGGTACAATTGCACTTAAGGCCCATTCATGCAAGAACGTCTGCCTAATTTTTTTTAACTTAAGCTATAAATCAACGAAAGGTCCACGCTAAGTTTGTCACATGCAAAGCTACGTCTTGAATGGGTTGCCATGCTCCATATGCAGCCCAAGTATCCTGGTGACTTCCGGTGTAAGTAAACGTTAACTCCCCGAGCATAACGCAACTTCAGAAAAAGGTGCTGCGTGAACTGGCCTTTCATTGCCCATATGCATTGCTGTACAACGGCAGAGGCATAGCGAAATTGGGCTGGCGAGATCAGTCTATTCGGCCTGCCTTTGAAAAAAAAAGTATGAGGCTATGTGCTTTTACTCGCGCTAGTTAATGGGACAGTGGCCTGCCGCTCCCTTCTTCGGGTTCCAAGTGTCTTTGTCCCACCTGCAGAGGCCCCCAAGGCTCCCGGGTGGCTGTGGTGGAGTCGAACCCGAGCGCCCTGGTCCTCAAGATTGAGCACCCTGCCAAGGAGCCTCTGAAGGTGGTAAGCTTCAGGGTGGAGTACAAGACGGACAAGGACCCCAGCTGGGAGACCGCCGCCTCCCAGGAGTATGAGACCGGTGCGTGCTTCCCGGCACTAGATGCCATAGAATGTGCAGTCCTCAAGCGTCAGGACTGGGCAGCATTGCGATAATATCAAGATACAGTGGAATCTCGTTGATACGATTCTCATGGGAACCGAGAAATAAAACGTATTATCCAAAAATCGTATTATCCAAAATGAGATCAAATATTTAAAATATGCATACCTGGTGAGAAACTTGTTTTATTCCGCAGCCTTGAAATAGTCGGACACTTTGGTTTTGGGTTTTCTTCTTTTGTTCACACTTGTTGCTCATACTTCTTTAAACCAAGGCAGGAGGATCTCTTCCTTCTGTGCATGCAGCGCACCTCTCATTTGCTTGACGCTCGCACCGAAGACTTGCACCTTAATGCGGATTTCTTCCCGCTTGCCGACGATAGTGTTAGGAGTAGAAACTGGCAAGCCTAGTTCGCGTGCCAGGTCTACGCGCAGAAAGACAGCGGCTTGCGTTTCTTTGACATTGGAGAACGAACAGACAAAGCGAGACAGCACACTCGGAAAACGAAAGAAAAGGCGCTGAGACCTCCTTGGCTGAGAAGCGAAAATTGCGCAAGAGGCAGCCATTTCCGCCAACGCTTCCGACCGGGCCCAACACACACCTAGCCACGTGAAACCAGGGTGCACTACTTTCCGCTTGATGGATGGCGAACGACAACGCCTGACCGGGCGGCCATGTTGGAACACCCCAGCGTTAACTGTGGCTGTCCTGCTGTGGCCGCGCAACCGGCCGTTCGTGGCTTTGTTAGAATGTGATTCGAGCTTGTGGTTCCGGTATGCATACTGGAATGTAAAGGCATAATTGTTTTAAATGCCCGTGAGTACCCGCTTTCGTAGTCGTATTATCCGATTTCAAGCAAAAATATGATCGTATTGTCCGTATCAAAATACATTGTTTTTATGGGATGTTGGCCAGGAATGAAAAAGAAAACGTATTATACCGAAAAACCTATTATGCCGAATCGTATGAACGAGATTCCACTGTATACTTCTGAGAATCCTTATTTTCAAATGTATCGAGGTACAGTTGCCAACCGATTTTTGGGACGCCGATAATTCATACTTGTTTGATGTTTTGGACCTAAAGGAGGAACCATGACCTACCCGATAAAAATAGTGCGTATTCACGAGCGATGTTTTGGACAGCTTGAAGTCCGAAAGTTTCATTTTTCATTCAAAATCGTCTCAAGCAACCAATGAAAAATACCCTTGAGAAGCCGACATTTTAGATTCTACGTTGGCTTGACATGGATTGGCTTGGTTTTGCAGGGCTACTTCAGTACTGCTAAGTCCTACCGCTTGGTGACGCTATGCTACGGCTTTTTTTTTTCTCTCTAGCTGTGCGTCATTATTATCATTGCTACCATTTTGCTTTGATCATTCGTCATTCTGCAGTCGTGGACTTGCGCCCCTCATCTCGTCAAGGTGAATCGTGTTTTCAGACTACGCTGCCTTGGACGTCATGGCCCCATCTTCTCTTTCTTTGCTGCAAAGTGTCACTAAGAAGCACAAGAAGTTCTTGACCATAACGCTAGAAAAGAAGGCAGCGATTCTCAAGCTAATAAGTGGTCGAACTCAAGCGGAGGCGTAACCTGAAGCAAAGGCACTATTGATGGCTTTTTTGAACCCGCTTAGACATAATAAAAGCAAGTTTTTTATCCTGCTGGTTTTTCAAACTGTTCTATTATTCGGACGTTTTTTCAGTTCCTGCGGAGTCCGAAAAATCGGTCGGAGAAAACGTCATATCTCAGTAGTGAAACACGTTTCTAACGTATATTGTTTAGAAAACAGCATCTGCATCGCAGTAGTAGTAAAAAGTCCTCGGGAAGTACCTTTTGTATCGTGGCACTGTACTAGGCTTAGGTTCCTCGTTACATTTTCTGTCGTAACTGAAGTGCCATGTTTCTAAAAACAAAATTGAAGACAATATTTTTGTCGCGGTGATTCACAGCATTCGTGCTACAAAGCCACAACATCGCCTCCTCTGTAATGAGTAAGCCTGGCCGGGCGGCATTGGTGTAACAGATCGCAAAAAGTCATCACCAGTAATGGGAAAAATATGTGCCATTCACAGAAGCAGTTCTGTGATCGATGCATTTTGTAAATAAACACAGTGCATCAGGATGTTCTTTCTGCAGCATATCATATACCGTAAAATACCGAGCATGGGCCCATGCCACATTATGAGCCCACTCCTATTTTTGAACTATTTCAAAAACAAACAGAGGGCACATCAACCGCCCATCCCCCATTTTAGGCAAATTTAAAAAATATGCGAAGGACATGGCAAGCGCCCAATCGCCGCAGTCTGCCGTTATCTCCTGAAGTTGAAGCGTCCGGCCCTAGTTATGAGTTACGACAGCGCGGGCGAAGGGGTGAAGGGCGCCGCGGGGATCGGGCGAAGGGCTCCGGCGCACATCAAAGACAGACGCACATCAAAGACTCTCGCACATCAAAGACTGGAGTACCACCTGGTGGCATTTGCCATAAAAGGGTCTATAGTGCAGTGGGCAATCGTTACAGGAGATACCACAGCTTCGCTAACCAACCACCTTCACAGCGTGTATTGGAGCCTTCAATTTTTTTACATCAAAGCCTCTCAAAGTGTTGGTAACTACCAAAATTTTCTTGTAAGAAAAATGAAAGTCGTTTACAACTTCTGTAACGCCGAATTAGAGCGCAGCTCTTGAGGAGGAGGAGGGAAGGAACTGAGGGGAAGGTATACCCCTCCTCCCTCCTCCTCACCTCCTCATCCTGTCTGCTACTCCTCCCTCCGAGCGGCGTCGTCGTCGCCTCACGAGGTTCACCGGGGTCACGTGACCTCACAGGGGTTACGTGAGCCCTGTGAGGTCACGTGACGATGACGTCATCAGTGACGTCATCGTCTTTGATGACATCATCAGAGACGTCATCAATGACGTCACTGATGACATCACTAATCACGTCGTCGGCTTCGTCATTGTCGCTGATGACGTCATCAGTGACGTCACGTGTCCCATAATGCACCGCACAGTTACGCCGACGGCGACGCCACCTCAAGCCGGAAACGGGCGCCTAAAAGCTGCGCTCTAAAGTTAGAAAAATTCTAAAGCAGTCTGAAACAGAACCTTGGGCATTTTGCCCCATCGCTTGTTCTAAATTGCATTGTATATTGAAGCACATCACGCAGGCCTCAGTGCAGTTTAAGCCAACCTTTGACTGCTGCCATTCGCATCACCCTTTCTAGTGCTCAACACAAATTACTACACATTTATCTCTGTAGATGACGAAGCCCCCTGGGTGCCCGGCTTTTTCTTTGCCCTGTCAGCGGGCTCCAGCATCCGATTACCAGTGTTGTGCTACAGGTTTTGGAAGGTCCTGAATACTACGCTCACATTGACGTTTCTCATAAAGGGCCCTGCCATTCCTGAGCAGTGGCGTCACTAGGGTCAGTGGCACCTCCCCCCCCCCTCCGGTGACGCCACTGTTCCCGAGGCAAAGTATGTCTTACTTGTCAGACGACAACCATATTCCCTCTGCTTTCCACAAGTTGTAGATAGTTGTCGAAATTCGGAATATTATTGATCATGGTGTTCAGCAAGTGATGAGTTTTCAGTAAGGTATCGTAGCACCTGATGATCTGTTGAAGTAATGTATAGAAATTCCTTTCTCTCTCTTCTTTTAGGAAATGGACTTCAGTACACGCTAAAGAACCTGAACCACGACACGAGCTATGCCATCCGTGTCGCCGCACGCAATGCAGCCGGATACGGAGACTTCTCGGATGAGATCTACCATCGGACGAAGGACCCCCAGCACTACACGCAAGCCAATGGCGGCTACGGGTTCTGGGGCAGCCAGTCCATCCCTGCCCTCCTCTCACTAAGCTGCATACTGCTGCTCAGGCTCTAAGGCAGGCCTCCTCTTTAAGGAGCTTGCCTGCACACTGCTACAAGACGAGGTGCTCTGCAGAGGAAACACTACAGCAAGCTGTGGCAACGCAAATTGCCGTGCTTCTGATCAAGTGCATTACAGCGAGCTGAGTTGTTAACCCAAATTTTACTGCAGCAGAATCTTATCTGTTTGCAGCTTTGAGAAACTCGGCTCATCTGCCATGAGATATAACATTGTCTATCCGGAAATATGCTGTGATCCACATTGAACAAGATGACTACAATTTGCTTGCCAAAGTTGCTATAGCATACCGTAGTAGTTTGCTGTCAGAGAAATTTTTATGTGAAGATACAGAGGTGAAGAGAAGATGCCCTAAACAGTTGTGTGCATTGTAGGATGCCAATTTTTCTTTGTTTCTTTCTTAAAATTGCAACTTTTGATGATGGAAATAGTATTACAGTGGATTTAGTTCAATGCACAAAGATCTGATGGGGAGTATTTTGTAAAAAGACAGTTATTTTCTATCTCAAATGAAATGTGTTCTCTTGGTGCCCACTTTTAATGGCTCCAATGGAAAGCTGTTACGCGGTAGGCACTATTCTGCTTGCTCTATATTTTTCATCTCTTATGGATTTTACTTTGGACAACACTGTCTCTCTTCTGAAATAGCTACCTTCAGCTGACATTTCTCAATTAGGTAGATTTAGCCACATCTAAGTTTGAGTGACATTTCTTTACATTGCAGAGTTCTAATTTTTTTAAATTCAAATTTTAGGATATATGTGATGAAGTGACTTTGTCAGTGTGTACTATTTTTCATTTTCAGTATTAGCCGACGTTTATGTTATTTTGTGTCAGTCACACCGAAACAGTTTTATGTTACACACTGCGTGCTAAATCATGTACTAATATACGAGTGAGTATGCTTGGATAACCAATGTCAGTACTGTTAAGTGGAGGCTTTTCATATACTACATAAACATGCCTGTGTACACACAAATGTCATTGGTGGTTGTCAGACGCTCTACTCTTGCAACGTTCTATAGCTTGTATCCCTGTAGGTGTTCTTCCATAAGGTGAGTCTCTGTTGTGTAAATGTTTTTACATGAGGAGCGAATCTCCGAGGCATTTTTGAATCTCGTCGAATGCTTGCACCGAGTAACAGTGGCACTGCGTATTGTGCATGCTTTGATATCTCGTTGCATTAGAGGGCTTTTTCTTGTCGATTCCAGCGTCAGACTAATTGTCACTTCAGTTCACAGTTGTACTTTCCTTTCGCCGGTATCTCTGTGTGAAAGTGCCATCTGTGATGCGGTGTTCCGAGGCAATCTTCGGCAAGTTCTCACTCGAGAGAGCGTGCCCGTTTCTCCAGTAGGTGCATCCCGAGCAAAGGCCGCCACGAGACTTCATTCGCGTCTTATTTTTGGAGAGTGTAGCATTATCGGCGGATGACCCAAAGGCTCCCGCAGGATCAAGAAGACACATCCCGCAACAGCCTCGCTCACGTAGGTCGCTCGAGACCTCGCGGGTGCGGACAGTCACCGCGAGGACTCAGTTCCGCTCCCCAAGGCCCGCGGAGCCACCGCATCTTTTCCGCTCTGCCCGATGCAGAGCTCCAACGCCACACTGCACGTACGTTACACGAGCACCTTGTTTTCTCCGGGAAGGAACCGAGTCTCCACAGAACCGAGCAACGAATGGTGCAAGCTGTAGGCCCTTGCGCCTTTTGGTCTTTGCACACTTCTGCTCAAGCACTGGGGTGCACCGGGGCACCGTGCCCCAGCGGAAGGGAGCACCAGACGGGCAGGCCCGTGCACCTGCCGCCAAGTGCGATTAGGTGGTGCCATCCTTTTCACGTAGCCAAGGAGTGCTCCTAGAAACGCTTCCCAAGGAACTTCCAGCCACATTCTAAGCGGGCGTTGATTCGAGTTTACGGCCAACTCGGAGGTTCAAAAGGGGATCTGTTTGGTTGCCAGTTACGTTTGGTGTCCCTCTTGACGGGTTATCTAGCAGATCAGTGACATGTATTATGTTGGTGCGTAATATATGCGACATGCACGTGTCTCAGATATATATTTATACGATGTTGAAGGATCGAGGACTTTCATCGGCTTTCGAGGGCGGAGGTTTTTTCATGACGAGCGTCTGTTTGTGTGCCTGGCTCCGTGTACTTGGGTGGTGTAAATATGTTGGCTGCATGGCTTCTGGTTGTTGGATGGAGTGAGCTGTTTTGGGGAGAATCATTGGGACTCGTGACTGGTGCAGACCTTAACAAAATACTATATTGTTAGCTGTTCTCTTGTAAGCATGAAGCCATGCGAAGCTGTTTCTGCATGTTTCTAATACTTGTATAATGCAACGACAGCTTGTATGAAAACTCTGGGAACATCTTCGTACTGCCTAACCAGCCGTCTTTTTTTCCTCGCTTTGCTGGCAAAATCACCTTGATGTTGTCTTCTGCTTTTTATTAGTATTTTCTAAGATTTATTGCGTGTCTAGCTTTCGAATATACATTCCGTGCAAATTGAGCTTTATGTCACAGTACAGCGCCTTTGTTCAAGTTTTTCTTTTTTTTTAACGAGGTTATGTAGAATTCCTCGCTACAATTTTTGCGGTGTTGTTACTTTTGAAACACTGTTCATGTATGTGTGGTGTAAATAAACATGTCTCTGAAAGTATTACTTAGCGAGCATTTGTCTTATTGATGTATATCAGCTCACCGAGATACCTATTTCATACATATTTTATGGACCGTCCTCCCCTATGCTGAAAGTGCTGTGGAAGCTACATGCACTTGGACCAATCAGCTGCTTTCCTTTCATCACCTGAGCGCGCTCTTCGAGTGAGTATGGGCGGCAGTGTGATTACGTGGCAATTGGTGCTACGCGCATGTAGCATCTACCAGACTACCACACTGTCAGGTTAGGGGTGACCAGAGAATAGAAACATACGGGCACAGGTGTGATGGTGTTTTTCTTCTCATCATGCTAAACTCGATAGGGAGTATTCACGGTATGTCACACTTCAGTGCGGTCCAACTTCAGCCACGATGAATGTATGCTTGGTGTGCGCATAGCAGTGTGTGGAGGCACATTTCTAATAGACACATACAGGTTACTAAAAAAAGGAACTAGTAAATATTGACACTCATTAAAGTAATTAAGTACACAGGTACTCTGCAAGTTACTGAGATTCATAAGAAATGCATTACAATGAAGCTAAAAAGTAATGCATTACTTCCTTGTTACTCTGAATGTGTCGTTCTGAAGCAGTAGCTGCCTTCCAGTGTTTTGCATTATTAATCCTTTCTTTTAATGCATTCACGGTCATGCTGAATTCCCACCAGTAATATGTTGATTGGAAGAATTGCCTGGGAATTTGTGTTGCTACAGCTGAAAGCACCTGCTATGCATGTATGTAAAACATAGACCTGACAAAAAATTGTAGAACCCATCCACTTCATGTGAACCTCAATTTACGATTCCTAGAGGACAACTTCTAAGACAATGCTTAGAGGACGATGCCTAGAGGACGACGTCTAGGATGACCTAAAGGACGGCTTTTAGGATGACTTAAAACAACTCGAGGACGACCTCAAGGACGACTTCTAGGACGACCTCAAGGACGACTTCAAGGACGACTTCTAGGACAACCTCAAGGACGGTGCCTAGAGATCAGGACCCCACTATCTAATATTGCCAAGGAAGGCTGATTCACGCTGGGGCCCCCTCTTTTATTTTTATTTATTCATACTTGTTACGACCAATGGGGAGTTTTCTGTTGACATGTGAGGACCAGAAGTTTCCCCAGGATTCTAATCTAGAGGGGGGGTGTCCCAATGGCTCGGGGGGGGGGGGAGGCGATGCAGGCGAGGCTAGATAAAATATAAAACTGTTTCTTTTTTAGTCCACTAGCTAAATTACAGACGTCTATTAACCAAATGCTCATACCTGTAATGTATGTTTCCCTTCTCTATATATACACCTGAGAAATAATGTTTTCTACTTAAACTAAAAAAAAAAAAAAAATTGTTCCTTTTTTTTCTTTTTAGATTCAAGAGGGGGTGTCCAGGGAAAACTAGGGGGGTCTATACCCCCCTAGGGGGTCTAGGGAAATCCCTGGTGAGGACGCATGTTTTCCCCAGACCCTAGCTCCATAACAGCTTCGCTGTAAAATGTCTGTACTCACTTTGATGTTGTAGCTAGTTGCTGAAGCAATTATCTTTTGTGCACAACAACATCCTTCGATCGAACTTCCTCGCACTCGGCAATTCAATTCAATGTTTATTTGATGAGTTGAAGAGTTTGGTCCCATATCCTGGGGCCGGCCACTTCAAATCAAGTAATGTGCAGTATGAATGATGTATAACCTCACAATTATAAAATCAGAACACCATGAATAATACTCTCAACTAACGTACATGCACAAAAAAATTTTTCTTTTTACACGGTGAGAGAAGCGATTACGCAATAAATACATGTACATATGTACAATAGATTACTGTAACATAGTTATGGGGGGCGGAAAATTTTTAAGGATACTATTATCACATTCTTTCTCGTGCACGGGGAGTCCACCCATGTCAAATTGCCCTCCGAGAAGGGGGAGGAGGGGGTCGACTTTGTTTGAGGGGGCGGCCGGTCCCGTCGCCCCCCCCCCCCCTTGGATCCACCACTCGATGGCCAGTTAGTCAGCTTGGGTATTTCTTGAAACACCGCTATGTCCAGGAACCCATTGAAGGTGTACCATATGTCCAAATCGTATTGCTTCCCCAGGTTCTTCACAAATTCGGTACACAAAAGACATATCTTCGTTGCGAGTGTTCAGGGTCTTAATGGATTGCAGTGCTGTCTCGGAGTCGGTACATATTACCCAGGAATTCGCTGTCAAGCTATTTTTGACGTACATTGCAGCCGCGAGTAAAGCATGAGTGTGATGTGACAACCGAATGGATGACCAACAGTTAAAATGGGGCACCACAAATGCTGATGCTGATCCTTCATCCTCGGTTGATCCGTCGTTATACACGTGGATGTTGTTGTCGTATTTTTGCTGTAGATGTGCAAGAGTCAATGTCCTTGCAACGTGTGTATTGACCGATGCTTTTGTTTCCATGCCTGGAACGTCCATGTTGATGTCTAGCAAAAGTAGCGTCCATGGTCGCTTATGAATGTCCTGAACCCAGTGTGTTTGTTCAGGGATTAACAGGGGCACGAAATTTAATGTTTGAAGAAAGTTTGTTATTTTCCGAGAAAGAATTTCATTAAAAAGGCCTCGCGGGGCCGCGTAGAAAGTCTGAAAAAATTACGACATACTTCCTGGATTCCTAGGATAGTTACTGGTGGTTTTCTTGGCTGTATATCGAGTACAAGCGCACTGCATGTTGCTCGCGGAAGGCCTAAGCATACTCTTAGACTTTTTGCAAGTATATAAGTAAGGCGAGCTTCTGATCTGTTGGAAAGCCCCTGTAACACATGTATAGAATGGGATCCGGCCAACTCGTCAAGGCCAACTTGTCGACGGCCAACTCGTCGACAACCCATTCGTCGAATAGGGCGATTCGTATTAGGGCAATGCATCGAAGAGCAACTTGTCGACGGCCAACTCGTCGACGGCCCATTCGTCAAATAGGGCGATTCGTATTAGGGCAATTCATCGAAGGGCAACTTGTCGAAAGGGAAAATTGGTCGAAGGGCGATTCATCGAATGGGTTGAATGACGGTCCAAGGTAAAAGTTCGTGGTTCCTTTTTTTATCTTTTTGACCTAAATTTTTATTTCTGTTTGGACTAAGGCCAGCGCCTTTGTTAAGTTACAAGATCGAAAGAAAATGCCAACTCGTCGAAAGCCAACTCGTCGACGGCCAACTAGTCGGCGAGTTGGCTTTCGGCTCATTCCACACGGTGCTAATGCGACAATCACTTGTCGCATTAGCACCGTGTGGAATGAGAGCATTGAATCTACTGAGGCTCCCCATTTTGCGCCCGCGATGGATCGAAAAACATTATTTACACTATTCTCCCCTCCAGCATCTCTCCACGTTTGGACCAAGACAGGGATTGAACCATTAGGACACCAAGAAATTTGTATGATTGAACTCGCCGAATTGAGTCTCCATTTACATTGAGTTCAAAACCAGGAAGCTTTTCTCTGGTAAATGGTATAAATGCCGATTTTGTGGCAGATAGCTCCATTCCTCGTTCTCTTAAAAAAAACTGCTTGTCGTGTCTAAGGCTATCTATAACTGATTCTTTAAAATATCTGGAGACGAGGCCAAGAAGGTCTAGAATACAAATATCGTCGGCGTATATAGATATTCGTAAAGGTGGCTGGAGTGTCTGCGGTAACTGCGCCATTGCGACATTGAAAAGAGTAAAGGCCGGTTCAGACACTTGCGTTTGAGTGCGTTTGACTGCGTTGCGGCTAGAGTCACTAAATAAAGCTACGCTTTCAGAGTACTGGAACTCCCAAACATGGCGTCTGAAGCGCGTCAGGCGCCGCCATCTTGGGTCCGCGCGCAGTTGGAGGAGTGACTGTAGCTGAGCCAAGCCGAGCTGTAGCCGTCTCCTGCGCCAGCTGCCGTGGCCGCAGCTGTGGTGGCGAATCAAAGTCGTGTTGTTCGTATCTCGACGTAGCACGGAAAACGCGCGTGCTGAGCGACGGACTTCAGCGTGCGCGGGCAGTAAACACCAAACAGCAGCAGGCAGAGGATCGCTGGACCCAAGATGGTGGCGTTGAAAAACACGATGATGATGATAGCGACTCACGTGACGGCCGTTGTCCAATGATGCCGCAGCGAACCAGGATATAGTTGAATAGAGCGACTGTATTGTCGGCAAAATGGCAAAAGAAAAGGAATGCGGTACTCTGAAAGCGTAGCTTTATTTAGTGACTCTAGTTGCGGCGAGAACCGAAAGCGAGTCACCGGTACATCTGTGCTTCGTATGAAGCGTGGAATCCAATCCAAGAAATCATCTTGGCACGCGATATAAGCACCAGGGATGTCCTGGTTTCTCGCTGCCGCAACGCAGTCAAACGCAGTCAAACGCAACTGTCTGAACCGGGCTTAAGGCTCAACACGCTATTCGCGACTCCAGTGACCTATAGGGGACGCCACTATCGGGCAAATATGGCGGTCGAATCCAGGTCGTGCCGTGCCATGTGCCAGCTCAACGCACAACGCTGGGACATCAGCGAGCGGGAATCGGACTCCAAATGGTTCGCCCCGCTTTTTATTCTCCACGTTTCGAACCTGCGGCGATCTGTTGGGGTAAGCGAGCTTCCAGAGGCTTGACTTTCTTCGAGGAAACGAGGAAAGGACTGCCCACTGTCCTTCCACTATGCTGATGAACGTTGAGAAACGCAGAATGTCTGGCTCACGCGGTTCCATAGACCGCGTGCAGAGCAACCTGGGTCACAAGGCGATACTACGGTTACGACACAGACACCGGTAGAACTGTTCTGCCGCGCAATCCACCGACAACATGCAAACACGGAAGCCAGAAGAGACGAGCAGAAATCGCGAAAGGACCTGGTCCGGCCAGTTCAGTGTTTTCCCGCTAGGTGTCGTTCGTTTTGCCTGAGTCGCGAATACTCCGTTTCACCTTATGTTGTACCGCAGCGAAGGCTAGAAGCGCGAGCTCATAGCGTTGGCAGCTGCCCTTGGTGCACGAGAGCTTCTGCCGCCGAGGTGGGCCATAGAGCAAGGAGCTCGCGCTTGTAGCCTTTCCTGCGGTACAACACAAGGTGAAGCAGAGTATACCTTGTGGTATACTCGATGGTGCAGTTCATGATGCTTGCTGTCTCCATCATTTCTACGCACTACGATGTTCCTGCATCGAAGAAACTCTTGTATCTAGTAAAACATGCACCCATGTACACCAAGAAGCAGAAGTCCTTCAAGAACATGAGCGTGACTAACCGTATCGAATGCTCGGCGAATATCTAAGAACACTGGCACTGTAATGTTTCCGTTATCTCGTTCGTACTCTACACAGGTGTTGAGGTCTAAGATGCCATCTATTGTGCATCTACGTGGACGAAATCCTGTCATTTCTTCGGGAAACGCTTTACTAGTTTCCAACCACCATTGTAAGCGGTTATGTAAGATCTTCTCGAGCAACTTTCCGACGCAACTGGTTAAACTTATAGGGGGAAGGAATCCAGGCTCAGTGGTGATTTCCCAGGTTTCAAGAGTGGAACTATTTCAGCTAGCTTCCACGATTCCGTTATTGTCTCTGTTCTCCAATCATTGTATATTTCGAGAAGAGTGCTGGTGGCATCGGGGCCGAGATTTGCTAGTGCATCGTAAGTGATCTTATCGAGACCAGGAGGTGTAGACTTGCGAGTATTGTGAAGCGCACAATCAATTTGACGTATGTTGATTCCATGATCTAGCTGTGCATGCACTACATGCCTCTCGGCATTCACGGGGTACAGCTGAGGCTACAGAGATGTTAGGATGGGTATCACTGAGGCCTAAAAGTGATGCCCGCCTTGCCCTCCGTGTATTTTTAGAGCGCAGCTCTTGGGCGCCCGTTTCCGGCTTGAGCGGCATCGCCGTCGGCGTCGGCGTAACCGCAAGGTCACGTGACCTGGGGTCATGTGACCCCTCAGGTCACGTGACCCCCAGGTCACGTGACCCTTTAGGCCACGTGACCCCCCCCTTCGAGGTCACGTGACCGCCCCAGTTCACGTGACCCCCGGCCACATGAACTCCCTCCGAGGTCACGTGACCCCCCGAGGTCACATAACCCCTAGGTCATGTGACCTCCCCCTCCGCGCCTTCCCCCCTCCTCAAGAGCTGCGCTCTAATTCGGCGTTACAGGGAGTTGTAAACGGCTTTCATTTTTGTTTGATTTTTGTTCGTTTGTGATAGAGGGAAAAGGGTCCTTCTTTGGTAAGATCACCCTGAACCAGAATTCCCCCAGATTCGTTCGGAGTGCACTGGTATTCAGAAAAGGCATCTCAGTGAAGTGTAGTTGTTGAGTTCTGTTTATCTTGTCCGCGTGGTACCAGAGCACGGGGATAAACTACGCCATTGCCTGGCTCGCTGTACAATGACAAGAGCTAGTGGACAACCTAATTAATTTAAAAGTAAACATTAGACAGAAGTCTGTCTGGTTGGGGAAATAATTATTAAAATGTAACGACCAACCAATCCCTAAATCAGGAGCCCAACGTTTCGAAACCGGTTCGGCTTCTTCTTCAGGGGCGACTATGGAGGAAAGGAGCCGCAATCTTCTTTTTCCTCTATGGCGGAGGCGAATGTGCACGATCCCATCTTCTTCCTCTTTGATCGTTTTTTGAAGACGCATGGTGGAGCCCGTTCACATACACAGATGGCAGTGCACCAAGAGACCTATTAATGTTTGTTGGCGTGGTCTGAATGTGCCAAGATTCAAGGAAGAGCCTCCGGCGAGGATTAGTTTCGATGTCCAGGATGCGCGTGTTTAGAAAGTCAATGCGGTGGTCATTTTTTTCACAGTGTTCAGCAACGGCGCTGCGCTCTTGATCGAAGTTGCGCACATCAGCCTTGTGTTGACGAATTCGCTCATGATAGTTCTTTGTTTCCCCGATGTATGAGGACGGGCACTCCGCGCAGGGAATCTCGTACACCACACCTTGCGCTTTTTCTTTAGGGGGCCGATCTTTTGGTCGTGGCATAAAGCGTCCAAGGGTTGAAATAGGCTTGTGGGCCATCTGAATGCCCTCCTTTGCTAGCACCCGTGCCAGCGCTTCACTTGTTCCCTTGATGTATGGGACGCTGATGCGCGTGGTTGGCCGGCGTTTCGTATCAGCCTGTGACTGGTGGTGTTGTCGACTTCGGTTTTGACGACGGGCAATGCGGTGTATGAAGCTGTCAGTATATCCGTTCTTTTTGAGGTCGCAAATGATGGTTTCTTCTTCTTTTCGTCGGTCAGAATCAGTGGAGCAAAGGTTTTTTGCCCTTGATAGTAGTGTGGTAACCACTGATACTTTATGACTCGTTGGGTGGTTGGAGTCAAATTGTAAGTATCTTCCGGTGTGGGTTGGTTTCCGGTAGACTGAGAACTGAAGATGGTCTCCCTGCCTTTGTACAAGCACATCGAGAAACGGTAAGGTGTTGTTTTTTTCCCGTTCCACGGTGAATTGGATGTTAGGCTCGATCGAATTGAGGTGTGTCAAAAAGTTGTCTACCTGAGACTTCTTCATGACGCAGAAGCAGTCATCCACATATCTTAGAAACACCTTGGGGCCTGCAGCAAAGGACTGGAGAGCCGTGAAAAATTGTCACCGCATTGACTTCCATACACACGCGCATGCCGTGGACGATCGAAACGATCTCGCCGGAGGCTCTTCCATTGCAATCTTGGCACATTCGGATCACGCCAATAACATTAATAGGTCTCTTGGTGCACTGCCATCTGTGTATGTGAACGGGCTCCACCATGCGTCTTCAAAAAACGATCAAAGAGGAAGAAGATGGGATCGTGCACATTCGCCTCCGCCATAGAGGAAAAAGAAGATTGCGGCTCCTTTCCTCAATAGTCGCCCCTGAAGAAGAAGCCGAACCGGTTTCGAAACGTTGGGCTCCTGATTTAGGGATTGGTTGGTCGTTACATTTTAATAACAACCTAATTAAACATAGAGGTTCCGCCCTTGAGGCGTGGGGACAGATGGGAAAATCACAATTAGGATGATTTGCGTTTGTGTTTGTTCCCTCTGTCCCCAAATTCCTGGGTTAAACTGTTGGCTTGAAACTACACCCTAATGATGCACCCAAGTTTTTATCGCAGTCAAGTGTATCTCTCTGAAATGAAGCTAGACAGGTCAGGTACACAAAGAATGGAAGATTATGTCCCAAGGGGTTAACTGAACGAACCTCCTAAGTATAAAGGTTCGTCCCTTGTGTGAATAGATGATGACTGCCCAGAGGTGTCTTGCGGGGACAATCGTTTGATGAGCCTTGTTCGGGGGTGATCAGAAGAGTGCGACAGATGCAAGAGGACATCGTCTAAACCGTTTATTTAGACGTTACGAGCTATAGTACACAGTATACGCATACAAAGCAAGAGGAAATCTTCGTCCTCCAAATTCAGTCCAAGTACAAGCCAGAAAGGGGGCCTATCTCTCCCCAGTCACGGGCTTTTGAAGGCGCTGACCCCCTCACCTCGGGCGAGGATCAACCAATCGTTTAAAAGTTTTGCTGGAGCCACGTGATATCCACCGTCCAATAGTTGGCAAGGGCGTCGATAACATTCGTTAACCTGCCAACGGACTACAGCCGACAGCTCCTTCCTGCTGAACAGTTAATCTAAACAGACGCAAAAGAAATGAAACTAGATAACACTAACGTGAAGCTCTTTAGAACCGACTCAAAGCGTACAAACATAATCGTAAGCTGACAATAAAACAAAACGCATGAAGACACAGATTCTACTTTAACAAACCGGAATGTCCCAGTGCAAACATTAAAAAGGGGCCAAAACGCGTGCCTGACATTCCAAACGCTGAAAAACAACACACACACAAAAGAAAAACAGCGTTACATCTCGCATTGAACGCATTCACAACAGCAACGAGGAGAACGTCCTTTGGGTCCCCAAGTTGGACTCGCCAATTCACTTCACAGCCCCATGCACAGCGCCCTGCGGCACGGGTGAGCGGGGAACATTCACGTCTAACCGAGGCGGCATGGCATGATCACTCAGTCGACTCCCAAGATAAATTGTGGAGCCCAGACTACGCGTCAGCATTTCCGTTACTGGTTCCCTTCCCATGATGGACTGTTACATTGTAACGCTGAAGGGCCGAGGCCCACCAAACCGACCCCACAAGCCAGTGCTTCGCTGTCTCTCATCTCTTCTGACGTTCTGTTCTTCAACTTCACACGGATAGGCTGCTGTACCTCCGTGCTGCACCTGGGCCTTACCGCTCCGAGCTTTCAAAAGTTCCGAATCTTCTCCGGCAAGCAAACAGTTCACCCCCTCCGCCAGCTGATCGGTGAGCGCGCACACTAAGTCTGCTTTAGTTTGGTTTTCTACCGCCCCTGGACAGCTCAATCTTATGGGAGTGTTGCAAGCTTGGCCTGAATGGCGTGGCCAAAGGCGCACACTAGCTTCACCGTGCCCGACGGTTCCCTCAAAGCTTGAGGTAGCAGGCTCTCCCGCACTATACCGTCATTTCGGTACCCGTGTCCAGCACTGCTTCGGTGTGTACGTCGCCGCACGCCAGTTGAACCAATTGTAGCTTCGAACGGCCCGTCTCCGAAATCGACCGCCTAACCTCAACCCGAGCGGTTAACGCTCTGTCTGTCTGCCCTTTTGGTTCAGGAAAATTTGCCAGCGCCTGAGGCACCTCCCTACCCGAAGCGCAAGGGCAGTGCTTGGCAATGTGACCCTGCTCATGACATACATGACACCTTACAGCCGCTCGACTCGAGTTCACGGGACCTTTGGACCCTGGCGAGCGCCCCGTCCCTGACTGTTCTGTTGGAACGTATACTTGTAGACGAAAAAGTCACTTGCAGGCTTCTGCTTTCTTGTAGCTTGTGCGTTTTGGGTTTTCTTTGCCCAAAGAACATTTTTCGCTCTCTCCCTGCCAAACAAGAACACGCTTTTTCCGGATGACTCATGCTCCTCTATTCTCTACTCTTTCTAGAGACAACAGTTTTGTCGAGATAGAACGTTCTAAAGCGACCTTCGGCGCGAATCAAATCTTTCTTGGCGTAAAGAACAATTTTCTCCCCTGATTGGCATCTTTTATCTACGTGCTAGTAGTTTGCTCCCGCAGTACGTTCAATGATGCGCTGCATAGTATCACTCACTTATTCACCCTACACTCTGTGGTCGCACACGTGTATGGGCCGCTTCGGCAAAAAGGATTCGCGGATATCCGCACCCGATCCGCATCCGCAGCCCCTGGCGATCCGCAATCCGCCAAGTCTGAATCATTTTTATCTGAATCCGCCAGTTGACTGCGGATATCCGCGGATATGCAGGGCTCTACAGTTATCGGGGTTACAGTTGCCTCGGGGTAGAGGGAACCGTTCACCGGTATTAGCCCCGAGAAGTTAGCGTGGCGCCTTCTTACAGCAAACCGGGGTGACGTCAGGCCGAGGACAGGATTTCTCCCCGTCTCGCCATGCTCGCCTTGTAGAGGCTGTGACGACGTTATCTGCCAGCGCGCTCGTTTCGATTTACGTTGTAGCAACATACTTTGAAAATAGTCGAATATTCGAAACTTTCTAATACTATACTCGTTGAATCGAAGCTCAAATCGCGGGCAGCGGAGGAAAGTTCATTGGAAAAAAGATCACCGGAGAAAAGCTCATCGAAGGAAAGCTTACCGGCCTTGTGACGGATGTTTACTCAACTGAAGTACAGGATGTTCTCAAGCGCTCAAGAGTAAAATAAATGAATTAATGGACGGAGTGCGTTGAAACTTTTCGCAAAGGTCTCATTAGGTGTTGCATTTATCTTTCTCCAATTTTATGAGCAGGATTCAGAAGAAAAAATTGTAGAGCCCATCCACTTCACGTGAAGATGGAGGACCAGCGAAGCTGTTATCTTTACGAGAAAAGCTACTATACTCTGTTTCACCTTATGATGTACCGCAGGAAAGGCTACAAGCGCGAGCTCCTTGCTCTGGGGCACATCTCGGCGGCACAAGCTCTCGTGCGTTAAGAGTAGCTCCCAACGCTATGAGCTCGCGCTTCTAGCCTTGTCTGCGGTACAACATAAGGTGAAACGGAGTATAGAGTTTCCGCTTGGGATCGGCGGCCCGATCTTCGTCGGTCATTTTCGCCCGGCGACGACGTTCACACTCCCGCTTCTGTTGCCGCTGACGCTCTAGACGGGCACGTTCTTCGTCGGTGAGTGGAGGATCAATCGAAGCCGATGGGCCCACACCGTCGGCCGCACCGCGTTGGGCGGCCGCTGCGCGTTCGGCTTCTCGATGCTTTCGCACACATTCGTCGTGTTGAGCGCTTCGACGATCCTTAGGCGCGCTCTTCCTCTTCAGAGCGAACAACACGCGGCCTACCCATAGCGAGTCCAAAGGGCAACTGATAACGTCGCTAGGAAATGGCTACGTCAAGAGACAAAGGAGCACAGCCATTGGTTGGTATATAGCTATTTTAGGTTTCACAGCGACTTTACAGCGAATTGCTATATTGATTGAATAAAGATACATCAATCCATAAAGGCGATGAGCTCTTTCAGTACACGACGTTGTAAGTTCTAAATCCAATTTTTCGAGGCACACCTCGAGGAGAGCTTCTTTTTTCCGATTGAGCCCAAGTCTCTTCATCAGAATCGCGGAAGCGAAGGAAAGTTAGGTCGGCGCGTTCTGCCCTCAGCCTCGTCACAGCGCACTCTTAGCTGAGATAAGTCGGTGACCGTAGATGATAACAATGGATCAGGACCTCACCATCTAATAATGCCAAGGAAGGCTGACTCACGCGGTTTGCCTCCTCTTTTTATTTATACTTGCCACGACCAATCGGAACGAAGGAGCGCCGTTTAAACGGGAGTTTTTGTTTGTTTGTTAACATCCATGGACGCATGTTTTCCACCAGATCCTAGCTTCGTTGTAAAAAAAAAGATTAAAGCCTAGAAAAAGCTTTGTTTTTTTTTCATGCACAGGAAGGAAAACTGCAAAGAACCTTCTTGTTCCTGCTTTCGGGTATTCATCTCAAAAAAAGCTTTCACGTTTTCTTTTTATTGCGTTGTGACTTACCGTGAACCAAAAATTTCTGCCATTTTCCTCCCTGTACAAAAAAAGAAAAAAAAACATTTTTCTTTTCCTTATTTTTTTTTTTAAATTTACGTTTATAAAATTGTTACACTGTGCGTACGGTTATCCCGCATTTCCCTAGCAAATTATTGAGTTTTTCAAGTACATGAAAATTGTCCGTTGCACGGCGAAAATTGAAACAAAAATCTATAAAACGGTAATTGAAGAGTACCCGGTAAAAGGGGGGGGGATTGATATTCGCGCGACAACGGTCGGCATGGAAACGGAATGAGGGCTGCAGCAGAGCGCCGCGCTTTGAAATGTGTACCACTTGCATGGGACACGCCAGTAGATTTTGTTGCACTACTGCTCTAAATGTGCAACTTGGTCATGCAGGAACAAATTGTTCACTTCAACTAATAAACATAAAATTCATAAAGATCACCTTGCATTCAAATTGTACTCAATGTGAGTTTTCCTCCGGGTCTGTCAGAAAGACTGTTGAGCTTTCGCCGGACCCGCACAAAAGTGGGTGAGCGCTCTTTCGGTAAACGTTTCTCCAGTGAACTAATCTCCGGTAAGCTTAACTTCGCTTAGCCTTTTTTTTTTCGGTGAGCTTTTTTTTTAGATATTCTATTCGTGTGCATTTTTCGCTAAATTTAGCTTAACATTTTCCCCGCGAAATTTAGCGGGAAAACTCTCTGCTAGATTTAGCGGAAAAGTTGTCCCTGCTAAATTTAGCGGGAAAGTTTTCCCCTTAATGGGAGGCGAGCAGGAGAGGAGGAGGGGAGGATACGGATGAGGAGGAGAGGCATACCCTCCTCTCAGCACCTTCCCCTCCTCCTCCTCAAGAGCTGCGCTCTAATTCGACATTACAGGGGATTGTAAACGTCTTTCATTTTGTTTTTCTAGACCTAGGCTTTTGTTCGGGAAATGTTAATAGCGGGCGCTTACGAAGAAGGCGCTTCCGCGGTATTTCACGGTATATTTGAAATCGCAGGAAACGCTTTTCTCTCCTTCAGAACCGTTAAAACACTCGGTGAGAGAGCAAAACAACGCGGAGTGCAAGTTTGTCTGCTTTTTTTGCAGGGGTTGGTGACATCAGAACGCCGGGGTCTGAGCCAGGGTGTAAAATAGACAGGTGGGGAAACGGCCCATAGAAGCCTACCGCAGCGCCGTGACCGGATTGTGTACTCGTCTGCTTGCGGGTACCCCCGATTTGCGACAGATGGCGCTGCGGCGAGAAGAAAAAAAATCGGAATCGGATTTGCATGGAACTCTATGGGAGAGTGCGCAAAATAAACCGAGAGCACGACAGTCCTCCATTGAAAATCCACGAGAAACCATCTCCGTCAGTTTAGCCGGTCGCCACCGGTCGCCCACCCGGAGTGAGAGTTCGCGGTGCTCCACATAGATGGCGCCACAGAAAAAGAGAAAACCGAGGGGGACACAATCCGGTCGCTCATTTGGCTCTCGTTTCCCCACCTGTCTATCTTACACCCTGGTCTGAGCTGCCTTGAGTTCTACCCACTATCCTTCAATCAGAGCCAATCACAGCAGGGGGTTCTGACATCAGCACAACCCCTGCAAAAAATGAGACGAAATTGCGCTCCGCAGACAGCCAGAGTCCGCTCTGCCTCGTGCAGAGCGCCCGCTCTGCACTATACAAACACCAAATTGACGGACCCCACAAGACAAGCGAGGAATGGAATAACGATAATCTATAATCTATACATGGTCCGAGAACTGAGGAAGTGGAGGAGTCGAGAACGCGCGGGGACGTTAGAACGCCGAGCTCTGATTGGATTGATTAGTGGGTAGGCCTCAAACTTTGTCTCCACTGCACTCGTCGAACGCATTCGAATGCGAAAGCCAAACGCCGGACGCCGGCGTTCCACGTTCGAACGTATTCGGCGAGTGCAATGCAGACAAAGGCTGCTAGATTTAGGTCTATCCGTTAATCATTCCAACCAGAGCTCGGCTTTCTGACGTCCCCACGCTCTCGCGTCTCCTCTTCTCCCTCACATTCTCGGCGCATATAGCTCTACTGAAACCTCAGAGGGGCAGATGCACCTTTGCGCTAAGAGACTTGATGTTACTATACACGTTTGCAAGAAGGGCTCCCGTGCGCCGCCATTTAGGGCGATGCTGGCGCCGCCTAACGTTTCCGCCATGCTGGGGTGCGCCAGGGGCACGTCACTGGGGTGCGCAATGACAAGATGGCGGCGTCTGCTGTGTCGCCGACGGCCTGGATTAGCGACACACTTACTGTTTCGGAACGCAGGGGAGGTATCCACTCAGATTCGCAGCATCAAATATTGTAGGACGGGTCATGTTTAAGGGTTGCAGAGCTCTGATTTTTTAACGATTGCAGCCTCTGTTCCAGCACGTCGTGGAAGCAAGAGCTGCCGCGAGCGCAGCCATCGTTGATGCAATGGCCATGCGGCTTCTGGCGCTTTCTGATGAAAGCTTTGAGACTCTATGCTTCGTTTCACCTTATGTGCGAGCGAAGGCAAAGCTGGAAGCGCGAGCACGAAAGCTCCGTACGCTCCGGCTTCGCTCGAGCGCGCGAGCTGGGGAGAAACGCAAAAAGTGCTGGTCTCGCGCTTATAGCTTTGGCTTCGCTCGCAGATAAAGTGAAACGAAGTATAGATATTTTTCTAATTTTTCGATTTGTTGCTGGTTTACGTATTTTATTTAACTGTTTGTGCTTTTTGCAGTCGAAGAGAACACCTGCATGTTTTATAAATATATATATTTTTAATTTATTCTTGCGCTCAGTTGTGTATGCTTCGGCAAGAGACGTTGGCAACATTGTTCGATAAGCAGCGAACGTCCTGGCTGGAGAGTAGGCCCGCCTGACCACGGTGCGTGGTTCGAGGTTAAGACGGGATCCCACTTGCAAAGGTGTATACGGCAAGCGGCACGAAGCGACCTTTATTTCGTTTTTTACATTTTTCAAGGGAGCAACGTGCACGTTCCCAGTGCATAAAGTAATCAATGCACACCGACGTAGAGTACGCGAAGTGCCAGTTATAGCGGGCTATGACGCGAACGGCGATATACACATGACGTCAGGTGTCTAGAGATGTGGGCCACGTTAGGACACCGAGAGAGGTATCACGTCTTCAGAGGCTTCCAGGCAGTGGCGGATTTTAAAAGGGAGGTCCGGATGTCCTGACCTCCCTCCTGAATTCTGCATGTGCAAAAATCTGGGGCGAGGAAACAATGTGTGTGTGGGGGAGGAAGGTTAAACATGTGATACGCTGACACCCCTATTCTGCAAATGCCTGCGTCCTTCCAGGGCAGGTCAGATCCAAGAAAAACAACATACATGCTCGCGAGTTCCTTCTCGTTCGCGTGATTCATTTTGCCTTCGTCATAGGCCAATACGCACTTCGTGTACTCTGAACAGTGTAAAAGACTCGTGGATTGGCGTCCACGCGTGATCAGGCGTCCGCCGATTCTTTGGGAACTAGCGTGTCGCGGTCCGACATGGCTCGGGCCACCTCCTTCAGGGCCCGGATCTTCTCGATGATGGCCTGCTCGTCCCTGTCCCTTGGCACGCCCTTGTAGTTGAGCCAGTTGTCGTCCTCGACAACCGCCAGGGCGTACGCGGCAGCCACGTGCAAGCCCAGGTGCTTGCGCAACGACGTGACCGCCTCCGGAAGATGCAGCAGCTTCATGTAGGGTCCGTCGGCACCCAGAGATTGGTACGCCTGCGGTTCCAGCACCCAGGCGCGGGGAACCGAAAGAGAGGAAGACAAGTTAATTATTGTTTCCGTCCTTGTTGGTCACTCTCCGTTGAGAAATAAAGAGAGGGGGAAGTAGGATGGCATCTGTCTCTCTTTCGCCACGTGATCACACTCCCACTAATGCCCGCGTGCAGAGAGCAGGAATCAGGTGATGAAAGGGAGGCAGTTGATCGGTCCTGCGCGCGCGTAGCTCCCACCGCACTGTCAGGTTAGGGATGAACCAGGGTGTCTAGCAAAATATTATCTTGAAATTCCCTGACTTTTCCAGGTTTTCCCTGACAATTTCAGGTGAAATTCCCTGACCACTGTAGAGGCGTCCGCGCCCGCACAGGTGTGGCCCAGGAAGCATGAAGTGAGGTACTGCGCCTTCAACAGTGCCATTGGTAGTGTCGTCCCAATATTCGACAAGCACATCCATCTGTTGCTTCTGAGTCACTTTGTTGAGAGACTCGTCAAACGAAACAACTACGAAATGCACACTGGCGAGGCTTGATAGCAGCTTATTCCGAAAGTAGGGCACAATACCATGGCAGACGGTATATCCTACCTTGTCCTTCGCTAACTGAAGTTTTGCAGCGACTTCCCACGCGGGAAACATGAGAGGGACGACTGAGGCCGATGCTGCTGTAGAACAAAGGGATCCGTGAATCGCTATCGAGTTTAAGCACCAAATTATTTCGGCCTTTGTCACAGCGCTCTTCAGTAGAAAGCCGCTCATCAACGTCTTCACACTTGTTGTAGTGGCTGCAGGCTCCTCAGGGGCACATGTGCGGTCTCCGCTACATCCGGCCGAAACGTTCGTTGCTGCCGTAAAAAATGACAGAAGTCCAGATTGGGAACGGATTGACTGCGACTTCAAAGCAGCAAGGTGCTTTTTGCTCGATGCGTGACTGGAAACTGCCGTGTTTCCCATGTTGCTCAAAGAAAACATTTTGCGGCACATTGAGCACTGAGCACTGTGAGGATCACTTTGCACGGGCTTAATCCAACTTGCATATTCCGATATATTCGGATTCGTCCAGTCCGGATTAAACAAGCACTTTCTTGCCGCCGACATCGTCAACGAAGAGGCCACTTCCGGAAACACGACGCTCAACGACACACGTCAATAACCGAATGTATGGCCGCATGGCCGCCAGATGCGCACCACTGTGACGCGCACTTTCGGATACTTTCGGATCGGATTGGATTGAATTGCGGTCTGCGGCTTTCCCATTTGTTACTAAATCTAGTGGCTTTAACTGGATTTAGCCTAGTGTCGTGCCCTTAATCCAATCCAATCCAATGCATGGCTTGGACTGAATTTGTCGGCTGTTCCCTGTGCATCGGGTAGCACACACTACATCGGGTGAGCAGAGCCCGCGTTCCGCTCTAAGCAGTATTGCCTATTTTTCTGCCCCCCAGTCGTCGAGCCTTTGCTCAGGGAAGTCGATGGCGTTTCCGGCTCATTTTCCCTGACTGGGCTCGCTTTTTGACAATTTCCCTGACAATTCCCTGATTTTTCCCGGACAATTAAAATTTCCCTGACAATTCCCGGTTTTCCCGGTCGCTAGACACCCTGGATGAACGAACTGTGGGAGTGTGCGATTTGCGCCTAATGCGAGTCTGTACCAACGGATACGACGTTACCGCACACGCGCACCCTGAGGAAGGCCTGCAGGCGGTTGTTGTTTGCACGCAACTCTGGGACGGCGTCCAGGACCCAGGAGTTGCGCTCTGCGAGGAACTCCAGAACCAGGTGGACGTGCTTCATGCCGGCAAAGCGCCAGCCCACGGTCACGTACTCCTGCAGTCGCGCCGCGGGCCCCACGAAGCGAGCGTGGAGCAACGCCCGGCACACGGCGGCCCGTGTGTACGGCCACTGCTCGCCGAACTGGGCGATGGCTTCCGCCTGGTCGGCCTGGTACAGCGGAACCCGCGGAGGCGCCGACACGGCCGGGAACAACGACACCAGGTCGTTGGTGCGGTTCTGGAACCAGGTCCTGCGTCGGACGCACCGGTGGGGAAAGACGCCCGACAAGGAGGAGTTGGGTGGCTTCCGGTGTGATTTGTATCCACAATAAAGAGTTCTTATTTTAATAGTGCTATACTGCATTCAACATAAGCGCGAACAACGTGCCAGTTTTCAGAAACCTGCCAGTTTTTGAAGAAGCTCGATCCAAACGTGAACTTTTGTTAAATCCTAGTTAGTAGCGTACGTGTGGTGTCAAAAGGCGACCTCCAGGTGGAGCACTGCACCAAGAAACTGCACCAGGGCTATGCACTTCTTACGATTTCGAGATTTCGAGATTAAAGCTTCCCGACAAGAAGATATACGAGAAACACGATTTTGTGCCATGACTTGTCGCGCACTCGTTGAGGCATAAAAGCGGTAAAACTGTCCTTGTGTACCGCTTCCTTCAGCCAGACGCGGAAGGTGGTGTCACTGTTGTTTTGTATGCAGCGCGTTCACACCAAGGCTTCATTGAACTGTCGGCGTTGTAACGCTCCTCCTATTTTTGTGGACTCGTCGTGCTTCCCAAATAGCTCAAAGGAAAAAACAAAGATACTGAGGAAATAATGGTTTACACGTAAGATCAAAAGACATTTTAAGCGAAATTCTTCTCCGAACGTACGCGCAGGAAAAGCAAATGCGTGCCTGCTGAGGTTAGAGCCCTGGATGCGCGGCAAATTGCACAGCATGACACTGAGCAGCAGGTAGAAGTCGTCCATAGTTGGCCTCGGAGCGTCCGGGCCGGGGGTGCAGAGCGAACCCAGCTCCCGTTCCAGGAACGCGTCGGTCACGGGTACCTCGTCCAGCCACAGGCCGTCGCGGTCGCTGGCCTGCAACACCTGCGCACGTCCAGGCATCCCAGCCTCTGAAGCGGATCCCGAATCTCTTGGGATGCGCGAGAACTCCCGATGTCTTATTGTGACGCGCGATTTCAAGACACACACAAGGCGCTATGATTAGCACTGGTTAGCACAGCGGCATGTCGCTTGCTATACGGCGAGCAAGTTGATCAACTTCTTAAGGTGCAACCCCACCCTTGGTTAGTGTGATTCTTAACCAACAGATGGCGGTGGGATGGCCTTCCAGGCCTGTACATCAATGCGAGAAATCGTGTGTGGTGGCGCTTCGATACAGTGGGGTATTTTTCTATACCCTGAATTTGGCATCCCCTATCCTTTCCTTCCTTTACTTCCTCTTTTAATTCCCCACTACCCCCTCCCCAAAACAGAGTAGCCAACCAGGACTTTAACCTAGGTTAACCTCTCTGTTCTTCCTTTTCTGACTCTCTCTACTACTTGTGCCTTGCTTGTTTTTCTCTGCACGAGCTTTCTTCGGAACGCGCACGGCTGCGCCAGTTCTCGTGCAAGGGGGCCAGTTGCCTACGCTGCGAGCTCACGTCTCCAGCAAATGTGGGCAGAACAAAAGGCGAAAATCGTCCTGAACCAAACGGCGAGGCACATGCACAACAAAACCACCGACGCGTTGAAAAATATAAAATTGCCTGTGCGCCGTTTTTGGAGATTTCAGAGGCCAATTACACACATTTCAATGTGATCGGATTCATATTGTCACGAATGAATGTGACGAAAGGACGAACAGTGAACTGAAAAAGTCACAGCATATCCACGTGGTGAATGATGATGAGTGGGCGAAGCTCCGGAGTGAATCGTCGGTAAACCAGCGATTCTTCCGTTAATTCGCCCACTCATCGCCATGTAAAGACGTGAGAAACACTGTGTGTGTGTGTATACAAACCACAATCTATCACACACACCACAGCTATGGCCGAACGAAACGTCTAGAAAGTCTCGCTTAAACCGCGCGTCGGCACCTTCGGGCTGAGCTCGCCTGATGCGTTTTGCAGACGCCTCACGAGCTCTCGCTGCATCGGGGTCTGCCTGCCGATACGCGCGCTTTCTTGCCGCTTCCCGTTCCCTGACGTTCTGCAGATCCTCTTGGCGCCGCTGCCGTGCCGCTTCGGCTTCCCGCTCTCGTACGGCCGGATCTTGGCGACGCTGCCGTGCCGCTTCGGCTTCCCACTCTCGTACGGCCGGATCTTGGCGGCGTCGCCGAGCAGACTGACGACGCGATTCGGCTTCCCGCTCTCGCACGGCCGGATCTTGGCGGCGTCGACGCGCAGCCTGACGACATGCTTCGGCCTCTCGCTCTCGCACGGCTGGATTCTGTCTGCGAGCGCGCGCTGCCGCCGCCTTGCGCGCTCTCCGCTCCGCAACATGAGCTAAGCGCCATCTGTCATCTCTACATAAAGTTAATTCCGGAACACGCCATCTCTTGAGCCATTCATAAACTAAACCTCGAAGTGGCTACATACCCACAAAGGAGGGACAGACCCACGCCTTAAGGAGCTTCGCCCCTAAAATAAAGGTTTAATCGGCGAACTTGTGCCAAACAGAATAAGTAAAGAGAAAGAGCGTCGAGGCAGCAGAAAAGCAAGCGGCGATTCGGCAGCGTAACAGAGAGCGAGAGCGAGACTGACTCGACAAGGTCGCGGGCAGCTGGTTATCTACAGTGCATCACTATCTCGAAAGTTCGGCCATTTGGTTCGGCAAAGAAGGTTCGAGCGTCGCGTGCTCGGGGCGAGGATGAACTGGCACTTCCGAGAACAAGAAAGCAGGGCAAAAGACGTCTGGTGCAAGAATGAACGCGAATCTTCTAGAAGTCCGTGACCGAGCGTTGCTTTCTCGGCTCTGCGGGTGGCAATATGACGGGCCGACGACCCTTTTGTCGTGCATGTGTTTGGCTCTTTGTAGATTTCCAGGAAAACGTGATGACTTGGGTTTCCGAAATTCTAGCTTGAGGAATTAACTACCTAAAAAATCAAAACAAATGAACTATGTTTTGGGCGGTCAGGTGTCTCATTTAGGTAGCTGGGTGTTTATTTTGACCAAAACCGCGAGACTGAAAAACAGAAAAAAATGACACTCAGGTTTAGATGTTGAGTTTGGTAAACCCAAAGTAGGACTGGTGCGGGAGTCATAATGAAAAAAATGCCGTGGTCAACAATTAACTCACGGCAATAAATGATAATAATTAATTTTAATACGAATCAAGTGATAAATGCAACGAATGGCCAGGCAAAGATTCTGGGTCTGTGGATAGCTTTTGCACATAGTTTAAAAAATGTACAGAGTGTCACAAAAAAAAATTACGGCTTTTTTTTATTGCAAGAATAAACATAGGCATCGCCGAACGCTCATCCTCCGACCAAAGGTAGCGCTAGAGGTCACAACCAGATGTCAAAGTTTCAGCCCGATCCGATAAGTTATTCGAAATTTATAAGTGATTTTCTGAAAAGTTCAATGGGAAAATGGCGGCCGACGGAGTTTTCGAATACATGGGGCTCTATGGCACCAGAAATCGAAAACGGTCAAAAGTGGGCTCCATTTTCCCATTGAAATTTTCAGGAAATCACTTATAACTTTTGAAAAAGGTGTCCGTTCGGGATGAAACTTTGGCATCTGGTTGTGACCTAGCGCTACCTTTGGGCGGAAAATGAGAGTTAGGCGATGCGTAGTTTATTTTTGCAATAAAGAAAAGAACCCTGTAAATTTCTTTGGTGACATCCTGTACCAGTTTTAATTTAGTGATTTATGCGCGGAAGTAGCAGTGTGCATAAATGAAAAAGATGCAAACGGGTGGAGTTTGGCGTTGTATACAATATAGTGTAAGCACGCACATGGTACGCTGATTAAGAATGAAACAGCCCTACATTTTACACTAGCGTTGAGCGTATCGAAAGTTAAAGGAGCGGTGCAACGATACTCAATGGGGAGGTTTTTCTCTTTACACGAGCTTACTGGCACTAGCTGGGACTCAAGGATACTCACACGCAACGCCACTGGCCAAGAAACTCCTTTGTTGCGGTGTAATTTCAAGGACAAAATCGATCATTTTCATTCAATCTCTCCTTTGCAAAATTTGATGACGTAACGTGGGGATCGCAGTACACCCATATGACGATATTTGAATGCGGTTCATAGACTGGACCCGAGCATTGCGTGGGCACTCGATTTGGGCTCGTGATAATTACTAGCTCGAGAAGCATTCGGGTAGTGGCCCGTGTCCAATCGCTGCAACGACGACAATAGCCGAGCCATAACAATATCTGGAACTCAGCGCGTGTCCTGTGCTTTGCCAACCCCAGCGCGTGGCTATGAGCAACATTGGCGGCATATAATCCGCTCCAGATCACGTGGCCGCTTGTTCTGGCTGCCAGTTGAGGGGGTGAACGCTGCTCGTTTTTCTTAAGTTTTTTTCTGGGACTTCTATTGCGTGGGGTAAAAAACGAACGCGCGTTTCATAGGTCATTAACGTCAGGGATCCGTTTTAAGCGGTATTTGCGGAAAGTACAAAAATGGTTGCATCGCCCCTTTAAGGGTGCATCAAAAGCTAAAGCTTGTACACATATATACGGCTCAGGCCGTTATGTTTGAATACTCATAGTACTCTATTACCCTCAGAGTTGGTGTAAGTTGTCTCCTGATTGCTTACAACAGAAAGAAGGAAACGTTCTAACTCTGGGTTGATAGAAAAACTCCACCTGTCAATCATCTCGGCGCCGATTATGAGTATTCACTGCCTACCAACGGTCGCGTGCTTAGAATGAGATTTTCCCACGTGATTTCATACAATCGCAATTGTTCTTGACAAACAACAATGTTTACTCAGGCAAGCGGTCACATGTGAAACTTAGAATATTTTATATTGATTGTGGCACACGTGGCAAGTTGCATAGGTTTTTTTACAATCCGCGAAATAAAATTCTCCTGGGTTACCGTGGTCTCTAATGCATGTAGCACACAAAAGAGCACGAAATGAATCGCAGTGGGAAACGAATACAATAATGATAAACAAGTCTGTAATCCCGCGAAAACTGAGGGCATTGCACGTATACAGAAGGTAAGCTTCGTTTCACTAAATACATTACCAGTAAAGTATTTGCTTTTACCGTGCGAGCGAAGCGGGACATACAAGTGCGAGCATAATGCCCTGAACTACACTTCCAGTGAACAAGGGCACCATCCAAAGCATCGAGCTCGCTTTTATAGCTTTTGGTGTGCTCAAACCTTTGAAAACACAATAAGAATCAATTCTATTATTTCAATTATTTTTATTAAGTGCGCTTTTGTCTTTTGCGTTCACGTGCCATTTTCTTAGTTATATAATATTTTTCAAGAAGTCCGACATCCATAGTCTGTTTCATCACAAGTGAGAGCCGCATAATCAAAGATGTAGACAAAAAAAAAAGAAAAGAAAGAACGCGAACACGCGAACACACATTAAAAATTCAATGTAACGGCGCATTCAAAATTAGTTGTCAGTTTTTCAGAGAGCAGCAAATTCGTAGGGCGACATTGTCACCCGTTGAAGATTATAAAAAGTGCAGTACAACTGTTAGCTCGGGATCTTTAACGTGCATTACGCAGTGTATGTGGCAGACAATCGCACGACGGTAGGATGCAGATGGGCGACTGAACCCAGGGTCCCTGCTAGAGCCCCTTGATAAAGGCGTTTTTTACAAGTACCGCCAACCATTGTTGTGGAAACGCGCAAGACACGTGCCACGAGCGGGTGCTCCGCCGCCATTCGCTTTCAAGGGCCAGTCATTTTAGTGCTGGGCCGCCATTTGCCTCCAAGGGCCGCTCGAGAGACGGGCCTCGTGCACTGGCACATTTGAGCTTACTTGAAAGACCGACGCAAACACATCGAGGGGATTTAGTCTCTACAGGTTCTGCAGCGTGAGCTCCGTGCTTTGAACGGAGCTCGCGCTCCAACCTTTCTCCACGTGCTCTGATCTGCGGTGCCACCACACTATACTCCGTTTCACCTTATGTTGTACCGCAGCGAAGGCTAGGAGCGCGAGCTCATGGCGTTGGCAGCTGCCCTTGGTGCACGAGAGCTTGTGCCACCAAGATGTGCCCTAGAGCAAGGAGCTCGCGCTTGTAGCCTTTCCTGCGGTACAACAAAGGTGAAACAGAGTGACCACACACTCGGCCAACGATCCCCCACCGCACTTGGTTTAGCCTGTGAGCTAAATGAGCTACGCTTAGAGTATCGGCACTTTTCCCCCCGATATTGTTGTGGGCGCCGCCATCTTGGTGGTTAGTAACAAATCAAATGCAACTGCCGATCGTCATGATTCAAAAGTGCGGTGTCAGGAAGCTCACGTAATATTGCTTTGGTTTCTCGCGAACTGTTTAAACATTTGTGGAGGACGGAAAAGCGTTTCCTGCGATTTCAGATAAAGCTTCAGATAACTGACAATCACCATTTCAAACACCAAGATGTGTATGAAGCGTAGCTTATTTAGTGCCCCTAGTTTAGCCCGACCGCATAGGCACAGAAAGAGAACGAACTGCTTAACCTCGCGCTCTTGGCGCTGCTTCAGAGGCTCCATCAGCCCGTAGCGTTGGCTGCGCTCAGAACTAAGGTGAAACAAAGCAAATATTCAGATCTTAGGGTTTCACAAGTCAAACCAACATAAATCACTTAACACGCCCAAATAAAAAACAAAAAAAATTGCGGGTTTATTTTGACTAACTGGAGATCATTTGACGTGCAACCGAAATCTCAGATTGGCCTCCGGCCGATATTTAAATCCGACAAATATGGATTCATGAGCCAGCGCGTTGGCTCAGAGACACTGAGACGATTTAATGTTTTGTGTTTTGTTTTAATATCATTGCCACTTAAGAGCCACCAAGGTGGTTTTTGAAACAAAATATTGTCAAACCATTCCGACAAGCATAGTTTGATTGCGAAAATGATTTTTGCAAGTGATAAAAACACTAAGATGTTTTCGCATACATGGCGGAATCTGAAATGGCAGAATGCATTTCATGGCGCACATTTCATTTGGATCGCGTTGGGCATGTGTACCGAGGCACAATAGAAAGCGCGCAAAAGTAGATGTGGTGCACCCGCGGCCTCGCGCTTGTTGTTTTGACATCTCTGGCTCGCTCACTACGGGCATCCAGGCATCTGACACCCTGACATCTGGTGCTTTTTCTGTCTTTCACGTGGCGTTCCAAGCGGCACACGACGGTAAATGCACATCAAGCTGTTCTTGAACACGTGTCGCCATCTGTATTTTATGTTAAGAAACTACAACTCGCCGTAACTGAATGGGAAACGTTTGAGGCCTTATAACATTCTTAACGTGTAATATATCAATATGGAAGTTCTGGAAAATGTGATGTCGAAGGATGCTTCATAATTTAATGTCTCGTTATTTTGATTAGTAGACGTGATTCCGTTTTTATAGCGCCATAAAATAATACCATTTTAAACTTTATTTTTTATTTTAAAATATACATTATGTGTACAGTTTGTTGCTCATTTTTTAAATTTATTACATCCAACCGAACGCTCACGTAAAATATCGTGGACGATGGGACGCTACAACTCGAGAAATATTTTTTTCAATATTAGAGACTGTGGTCTATTAAAAGCTGAATAATTAACTAACAACTCAAAATAACCGTAATATCGAGACATTAAAGTATTGTTGAAAAGCAGCTCTTTGTTTTGACATTTACTTTGTGATTGTAAGATTCATAGAAAGAAAGTTATAAGCCATCAAAAAAGCACCAAAACGTCATGCACGGTGGGGTTGCACCTTAATCTTACGCAGCAGGTACAGTAACGTCACAGAGCGGGCTCTGTTTGGAAGGATGGTGGGCTTAAACCACTGGATCGCTCCAGTCACAGGTTATCGAAGTCTATCGAGTCTATCGAAGAAGCATTGCAGCGCTTTTTATTGTCGTACCGCTTTTTGTTGTCGGAGCGCAATACTCCACATTCCACAACAGGAGAGACTTCAGCAAACTCACTGATGGGGAGAAAATCGCGCACCAAATTGGACATAGTCAAGCCTTCGGTGGGGGGCAAAGTGATACACAAGCAGTTCACGCAAAGCACGCAGTGGAGGACAATCGGAGAAGATCTCTGGCCTGTTGACAATGTCCTAGTGCGAAATTACAGGAGTTCACCGAAGTGGCTACGTGGTACCGTCCTCAAGAAGACGGGTCCTGTCTCGTACCAAGTCCGGGTTACCACACCTCGGGGCAAGTTCATCTAACGTCGGCACCTCGACCAACTCATAAGCCAAGCACAACCGACGGTAGAATCAGTATTTTCAAACACGGACGACGGTGAGGGGTTCCTGATCTATCCGCCAAGCGAACAAAACCGTCGTTCAGAACGTGGTACAAGAGCCAAGACTACTCCAGCCTTCCACCATCCGGCAGCAGGCGTCCGTGCTTCCTCCAGGCCCATCTGTCTCTGATGGACGTTATCCGTCGCGAGCACGACATCCCTCTAAAAGACACCAAGCTCCTTCCTAACATTTGAAAAAGTCTATTGTTGGTGCGACCATGTAATAGACCATTTTGCTGTCTTACCCAAGCATCAAGGAGAATGCAGGGATTGGTGTTCCACGCGCCACACGCGCACGCCTTTCGTGTATAAAAGATTCGAAGTAAATAACCAAAAGAAAGCATTGACGAACGCGCGTGCAAGATGCCATTTGTTTTAGGTTTTTGCTTTGGAAAAGTTACTACTGCTGAGGCCAGCACGTGCGCGCGTGGAACACCAATCCCTGGCATTCTCCTTGATGCTTGGGTAAGACAGCAATAGGTCTATTAAAATGGGAGGAGTGTTGTATCAGAACAGCCAGGCGCGCGCTACTATTGTTAAAGTGGCGGCGTGCGTGTTCTTTTTCGTCTTCATCTCTTTGTCATGTGGATAGCTTCATAGTGTGAGCTAGCAGTTTCGATTCCACGCGCTATGGGATAAACGTCGTTCTATTGTCCTCCAGTCCTCCCTGTCTGCCGGCCCGTCAGGACACAACAAGCAGCGTAAACGTAAAATATATTCCTGCGATAAGACTTTGCCAAATTCGAATTGGACGTTGACTTATAGCGTCTCCTAGGTTCGGGAGTTCGAGAGCGACTTTTGGTAGCGCACATCGTCAGTAGAGAGTTTTAGTAAATCGTTCCCTTATCTCGATACCTCCGATAATGATAGCCGGTGACGATACATGCGCAAAGGCGGCGCTGGAGGATTGAATATCGTTATCGGAGTCACCAGAACGATCTACTAAAACTTTCCAATAACTCCTTCGTTATTACTGTTTGAATCGACAAAGGAGGAAACGTAATACCCTCTTGCCAGGAAGAAGTTTCCTCCCTTTCTGAATCTTAAAACAGGTACTACTTACAGGTAGTAACAGTCATTAGGTCTTGTGAGAGTTAGTGCCAGTTACCAGCAAAAGGCAGTGAAAGGTACTAGGTTGGGTAGTATCCGTTACTAACTTCTGGAGTTAGTAACGTTACTGACTTGATCGGTATACTAACTGCAGTTACTAACAAGGCAATGAACGTTGTGACAAGCAGTTACTAACTTTTAGTTGGTATTACTAACTTTTCTAAGACCCACAGACACCCGCGTGCCACCGTTTCCCTGTACTTTTTTCTTTCGCGTGCTTTTTTTTTTTTTTTGGCGGCGAAATTTACGTTTGTGAGCTGCATCCGGTTGCTTTAGGGCACCAATCATAAGGCTAAAATAAGACGTATTCCGTTATTTGCAATTTACACAGGTAAGCTACAATTTTCCCCAAGACTTTGGACACTAATAAACATTTTGAAGCGTTCGAATGTGGCCGAAAAATGCAATATAAACGTACTTTCCTCTTAAAAAAAACAAAAAAAAACAACGTGCAGCATTTGAAAACACGGTAGCTTGTCTGCCAAGACAGATTTCTTCGTACCTTGCGGTAGGCGTGCTCGCAGATGAGCTTGAAGAAGCCCAAGAGACAGGCAACGGTCGTTGAGGAGTCCATGCTGTCCACGACCAGGCGCACGCAGATCGGGTCGAAGCGCTCTAGGGGTGGGAACACGTACACCGCCTGCCTCGGAAGCACCGAAACCATGGAGGCGCTCATCTGTATGGCCAGAAGGAGCAGCCGTTATGGCCCGTAGGCCCAAATTCTTGCATCAGGATAGAGTTCAAATGCAAATCCTACACTCTGTTGGAAGTTAATAGTTCATATGGTACCGCTGAACTCGGACACTCACTGTCTTACATTCCTGAGTTCTGGGCCGGCTTGCCGCTAACTAAAGAATGCCTCACCGATAACAGAAGGGCAACATGACCGGAGGTCTGCTGGTATTATGGGTTAGCTGTAAGACGGCCTTGCTGCGGATTCAGCATTGCGTTTCCGAATTTGTAGGGAAAACGCGTCCCACATAATAAACCCACCGTCTACTATACACCTTTCCAATGCTCACAAATGCACAGCCCAGCGTGCTAACTCTAGAGCTATAGCACGCGCATGTTCGTCAATTCGAAAGTGAGCAAAGCATGCGCTTTTTTCACTTCTCAATAGGTGCAGCGCGAGCAGACGACGCTCTTGCGTCGGCTCACCGCGCCTATCGGGAGATGTAACCGGTCGTCGCGAATAATACGCCCGCCGTTGAACCTGGCAGATTTGTTGGTCTCATTTTTCTCAGGAAGGGAAGCTACGTCTCGGTATTTCATCAGGTGAAATCCGCCACCCCAATGTACATTCGGTGTAAGTTTGAGCCTTATTTGTGCGAGGTTTCGACTTTTTCTGCTCGTTAGCACTGGCATTCATTGTGGACACCCCATATATTACTGAAGCGTGCGTAGGCACCTTGTACATCGGAATGACCGAAAATGTCGCATGCACAGTGGCGATAGTGGCGACAGAGGCGCAAATGACAAGTTTTGGGACGAACTATTTGCTCGTAATATGGAAGCCGTTAAGGCCGGTTCAGACACTTGCGCTTGAGTGCGTTTGACTGCGTTGCGGCGAGAACCAAAAGCGAGTCACCGGCACATCTGTGCTTCGTATGAAGCGTGGAATCCAATTCAAGGAATCTTCTGGCACGCGATATAAGCAGCAGGGATGTCCTGGTGTCTCGCTGCCGCAACGCAGTCAAACGCAGTCAAACGCTACTGTGTAAACCGGGCTTTAAGGCTCGTTCACACAGGTCCGTTTTCTTACGTTGCGTTACGAAAAGTCACCGGGAAATCTGTGCTTCGTATGAAGCCTGGCTACCAATTCAGGAGATAGCTCTGGCACGCGACATTCGAGACACGAATGTTTCGGTGACTTAGACGTAACGTAAGAAAACGATGATGTGTGAAAAGTTGAGCCGAGCTCAACTCCACGTTACGTTACGACGAGCCTTGAGTCCTTGTTTGCCACGGTAACTCACCGTCCAAGCTCGTCGTCACCGAAACATTTGTGTCTCGAATGTAGCGTGCCAGGCTATCTCCTTGAATTGATAGCCACGCTTAATACGAAGCACAGATTTCCCGGTGACTTTTCGTAACGCAACGTAACGTAACGTAAGAGAACGGGTCTGTATGAACCAGCCTTTAAGAAGGTAAGAGATGCTCCTCCCACAAGCGTGATGCGCCGGTTTCAAATCCCTCCGCAGTCGAAAGAAGAGTTCACTGGAAACGCTCCTTTTCCGCTTCAATGGATAGACAATGGCCACAGAGTGGTACCAACTTGTCTTCGACCCCCACTTTCTAAGAAAGCGACCTTTGTATTCATTGGAGGGGGTAGCGATCCCCTGAAAGCAGCCTTTGTATCCATCGGAGGTGGTGGTGGTGAATACGTTTATTTAAAGAATAGATCCGGAGACTCGAAGTTTTCATGACGCGGTGGCCTTAAGGCTTGGCGTCGTCTCCTAGGTTAAAGGTGTTAAATGGAGTTTCCCAGGCCTCCCTCAGAAATATATTCTAAGAGAGATCTGAGGATCCTCGTCTTGCGTGGGGTGTCGCCCGCTGGGTGCGTCCAGTCCTGCAGTTTTGAAGGTCTTTCATGATTCGCCATCTTACTGAAGATGAGTGCTCTGAGCGTGGAGAGGGCCTTACATTCCCATAGTAGGTGTTTAAGTCTGGGAATGGATTCCTCGGCTTGACATCGCTGGCATCTTGGGTCGGGAGGGACAGCGTAGGGTTGTTCTTTCTTAAGTCTTGCCAGGTCCATTTGGTATCTGAACCTGGGTGTGACTGCTCCTCCTGTGCGTATACGGCGGAGCGTCACTGTTTCTTTTCTCTTGAATTCTTCCCTAGGAAGAGGATGTTGTTCTGGGGTCCATGATCTTGCCAGAAGATGTTTTCGTGTTTTCTGGGCTAACCTGAGTTCCTCCCTTGGATCGTATGGGGAAGCTCAGTGTCTTGTTGCTGTGGTGTTGAGCCTGCCATGGAGGACTGAGACAACAGGGACGGTTGCATGAGATTCCTCATCGCCTGCTGTGCAGCCTCATGAGCTAGCTCGTTGCCCGAAATGCCTTCGTGCCCGGGAGTCCACCTAACATTAATTTGAATTCTCTTGGATCTGTATAGTGAGATCGCTAGGGCGAAGATAGCGTCAATGGTGGGGCTAGAAGAGGACCTGTATTTCTTGAGTTCTCTGATGGTGTCTTGCGAGTCGGTATAGACGATTAGCTGTTGTTCGTCTTGTAGATGGGGTACTGCACCTCGGATGGCTTGCAACACCGCCTCCCGTTCGGCGAAGCCCGGCGTGTGGTGGCCTCGAGGGTTACCTTGGTTCTCTGTCCAGGTCGCATTTCCATGGATGTATGTGGCTGCTGTTGCCCAACCCTTAGAGGAGATGCTGGCGTCCACATAGGCGATCATGTTTTTTCGTCCTCAACAAGCTTAGCCAGCTCCTTCTTGTGCATGCGAGCGTAGTGTTCTCGTCTTTTCTTGTGCCGCGCAGCGTCCATGTTTCTTGGGAGAGGTTTGCACCCGTGAGTGACGTCAATGAGTTCCCACGGTGCTTTGCTCGGTGATATGGGGGCGTCTTCTTGTATCTCGATTCCCATGTACTTAGCAATTTTTCTTCCCTCGGTCGTATGCTGTAGACGGGAGAGTTGAGCCTCCTTCTGTTGGTTCATGAGGTCTGTGAGTTCTGGGAGGAAGATACACTTGCTTACTTCCTCTGCCGAAGTGTGGCGTGGGAGCCCACACTCTAAAAAAGGGTGTAGTACTTACACCCATTGGGGTGTATGTGACTTGTCACATATACGACACCCCCTGGGTATATATGCTACACCCCAAGAAGGGGTGCACATATACACCTCATTTTGAGGTGCACATGTGCACCTTTCCTTACACCCGCAAACTCACCGGGTGTACAGACACACCTCACCTCGGGGTGTACATGTATTCCGTTTTACACTCCCCTCACTCACTGGGGATACCAATACACCCCATTCTTAGGTGTACATATATTCCGTTTTGCACACTCTTCTCACTTACTGGGAATACCAATACACCCCATTCTTAGGTGTACATATATTCCGTTTTCCACACTCTTCTCACTTACTGGGAATACCAATACACCCCATTCTTAGGTGTACATATACCCTTTTCTCACACCCTTTTCACTTACTGGGAATACCAATACACCCCATTCTTAGGTGTACATATATTCCGTTTTTCACTCCCTCCTCACTTACTGGGAATACCAGTACACCCCATTCTTAGGTGTACATATATCCTTTTTTTCACACCCTCTTCACTTATTGGGAATGCTGTTACACCCCAATCTTAGGTGCACATAGATTCCGTTTTCCACTCTCCTCGGAATACCGATATGCCCCATTCTTAGGTGTATGTGTGCGAAGTCGACAAAACACTGTCAAACAATTTCAATCAAAATGACGGGAAATGTCTTGGCAGCTGTTTCCAAGCTTTTGACCGTCAAGTGTGTTTTGTGTCATTTGGATGCCCTATTCGTCAACCAGAAATACAATTAAGCCGTCAATTTTACATTCTATCGTTTTTTCATTATACGGTCCGGCATCATTTTGAGAGGATCATGCAATATTTCACAAAACAAGGTACAAAAATTGGCATCTGTTTTTACATATTTATTGCATCTTAAACACAGGATGAAACACATACTACAAAAATGCACATTAAACTTGCGGCTTGCTGTGTGGTCTGACAAAAGGTATGCGCCAGAAACGTCCCTTGTTTCCTTTTCCCCTTCTTTTGCACGCCTTAGCTTTTAGTTTTGTGCCTTGGGTGTCGACCACCAAGAAGAGCCATGGAGCATTCCTGAAAAGCAAGACATAATTGTAAACCATGATTAGATACATGTAAGGCATTGTGAAGGCCGCTTACTTAATGAGCATTATCAAAAACCACTAAATCAGCCAATTTCAGAAATATTTTGAGCATCATTGAAGCATAGCGGGGTGCAAAAGTTGCCACTTTTGATTCAGGCACAAGGCTGGCAAACTGAAAACCCCGATGATAAAAGAAAATGCATGTGTCCGCAGTATATTCAAACATAACTGATTTTTGAGGTTTTGAACAATGCCCAGTCTGTTCCTTATTGCAAGTGTTTAATTTTATTAATAAAACACAATTAGCTGCAAAATGCCACAAGCAACCTTGGTCTCAGTGGCCATCAAACCAGATAAACTAAAGTCGACATTAGTAGTGTCCTAATGCAAGCTTCCTTTAACAAAATTTTGGACAATCTAAAACAGTGTTCTCAAACTCGTTTGAGTGTAGGGGCCAGATAGTCCACCCCCAAAAGGTCAAGGGACAATGTAAGGCACGGGGGGAGGGGTCAATAAATTTGTTAAAAGAACCTCGTGCTCTCTACTTTTTCTAATTTGCAATATTGACAGTGACATTTTTCTGTGATTCGTTTGGGGCGCTTCCTTTTGGCTCTTCCCTGATGCAATCATAGGAATTAAAATGGTACAGCTACCAATGTATCAGCATTTTTAAGAGAATAAGAGAGCAATTACACTGTCGTTCCCGTTACTTACTTAACTCGGGAATTATTCAAGCTCAACATGTCTCGAAAGAACGACTTAATTCGACAGTTCTTGCTTTTCTGAGGATTTTTGATAGCACCAGTCTGAAAAAAGACTTGTATTTTAATGGTGATATTTTCTGAGGGCAAGAATCCAGAGCTCATAACTAACTTTGGTGGTTGCTCCTGACAAGCGAGAGTTTGTGCAGTTGAGCTACATCCTTGAGCAAAGAGCTCGTGGTTGCAGCCTAGTAGCAGAATTGTCGTACAAGTGCTAAATAATACAAAAAGACGGGAAGGAAAAACAGAGACAAAACACTCGGCAAATGAAAACGGAAAAATATCAACTATGTGAATATGTTATAAGAGCAAGGCCAAGTTTCGAGAGTAAATAAATTGGCGACATGACATCATTATAATGCATGCCATTTGTAATGCTCGTTATGAGAACGGGGGCTTGCAACCCGTTTCCTGTGGGCCGTGTCTAAGCAAGTCGCCGGCTGCGTGTCCAAGCACTGAAGAGATTAATTTTATTCAGTTACGGAGTTATCTGCCAGAGCATCATAACCTGCATAATAGTGACTATATTCTGAGTCACTAGTTGCACGCAGTACAGGCGAAGGCAATGACCGACGAGGGGAAAGGGCAAGCACTAGAGAGGCGGGTGAGGAGAGTAATCGCCTCTCCTATTTTACGATCATACTGCTTTCACTCTCTCCCCTAGTTCTCCCCTCCGCCTTCCTAGTGCTCGACTTCTCTCTCCTCGCCTGGCGTTGTCTTCGCCTTCAGTGCACACAACTAGTGACACGGAGTATAATTGAAGAAAGGACGGTACACTCACAGGGGTCAAAGCACTTGAAGAAGAGTTTGCAGCTTCGGTGCCATGGCGCTGGTCGCACTTTGTCTTGCCCTTCAGATGGGAGGATTTGCCTGAGGTACCTGGAAAATAACAAGAATGATAGAATAAATCAATAAATCAGGGCTGGGCAGAGATACTCCAAATTGCATTTGAAAACACAAATACTGAGATACAAGTGTTTTAAGGCCCAAGATATAGATACTGAGATACATCTGTCTTTTATGTAATGGGATATCCCCGAGATACTTCTGTAAAACCGGCGAAGAAGTATTCAGGAATACAGATAGCTTTAGAAATACATTTGTTCCCGAATGGTGCTAGGTGGGAAGGGTGTAGTTTGTGGCGAATATGAACTGTAATTTATGCATGGGCCATTTTATGCTGTTCCCCTCACCTCAAACTCTTCATTTATCATTAATACCGAAAAAAAACATGTCACCCTGTTGAACCACATAGTTACAGAACGGTGAAGACTGCGTGCCATGCTTGTCAAAAGGTGTCTGCCCAAAATGAACCCTGTTTTGCCGTAAGGGCGCATCTCAAACTGTCGTATTATAAGCTTCCGAGTCACCCATAGTGTGAAGAGATTGAACATGACCATACTTTTTCTTCACTCAACTCCTTTACAGCGTTCTCTCTGCTAAATTGGAAAGAGTGGAGGGCTTTGTGAGAGCTGATTTTGTTATTCTTGTCTGCAACCTTTTTTAAACCAGAGCTTTTTTTATGTGGGTGACTGAGATGGATTTTGTTATAGGGCGGGTTCATATAATAAATTACAAAGCAACTTGCACCAAACCCCTTAGCAGGAATAGGAAAAACCTTTTGAGTGACTTTTTTAGAACATTGTCAATAAAGAGAAAGCTTAAAAATAACACAATGTAGCAATGCCAGGAGAAATATGTTGCTTCACATGGCTTACAACATATTTTTTCACGAGGAGCCATGCTTTACAAAATGTGTGGGTTTGGGTAGATTGGCTCCAGCTGGGGTTGAAGAATCTACATTACCCCAAGTGGAAAAATCAACAATATCCTGAGCATGACTATCAGAAACGTGCACCCATGAGCCATTAAATGTTGTGAATTTTTAAGAGAGTTTTGGTACAGATGAAATGTTCTTATTGTGAATATTTGAAGCAATTATGTTGTGTTTCTTACACAGGGTGTTTCAGGAAAAGTGGACAAATTCGATATTGTGAAAACTACACGTCGCAACAAAAAAAGGCTTGTGTCGTTTTAGTCCTGGCCCAGGGGCCTATTTACGAAAAAAATTAAAGTCCGGGATAATTAGATTGTTAATTGTTTTTGCGTAATTAACTTTTTTATTATTGTGTTTGAGCGCTTGGTTTCAATTAAAAACTTGCTGAGCATCATCAAAAAACACTAAATCAACAAATTGCAAAACGATAGAAAGCACGCGGAGATTTTTACAGCTTTCTAAAAACACTCAACTTCGACGGTTTTGGGATTCGGTTCGCAATCGGAGCGCATCTCTGCATCGCGCCCCGTGGAGAAATAGTGTAACCAACCTCTGCTGTGCTGTCCTCCCGCAACGCAGCAGAAGCTTGTTGCACTATTTCTCCACGGGGCGCGGTGCCAGGATGCGCTCCAACTGCAAACCAAAACCTAAAAACTTGTCGAAGTTGTGCGGTTTTTCAGAAAGCCGTAAAATGCTGAGCGTGCCTTCTATCCTTCTGCAATTTGTTGATTTAGTGTCTTTCGATAACGCTCAGTAAGTTTTTAATTGAGACCAAGCCCTTAAACACAATATTAAAACAGTTAATTATGCAAAAATAATTAACTTATTTATCTCTAACTTTAATAATTTTTCTAAATGGGCCCTTGGCTCGGGACCAAAACGACAGAAGCCTTTTTTGTTGCGATGCGTAATTTTCGCAATACCGAATTTGTCCACTTTCCGTGAAAACCCCTGTTATGTACGAGTTACGTAAAGGTGTCTAGCAAGCATGACAAACAAATATGACAATACAGCAGCATCCACAGGAACATCAAGTGCAGAAGGGTTTACCTCGGCCAACAGTGTGGCAATGTGCGTGTCACGTGCGGAGATTCTCGTCTGTGCGTTAGAAATTAACACATTACCTAAACAAGTACCTAGACCAATTTCACAAATTATTCTTAGGAGTGACAAAAAAAAAAGGAATCAGTGTCCGCGAGAGAGTTGATTACATACCCTGCCAGACAGTGTATCAGGGCTGTGACGTCCGTGCAATGTGCAGATCATCAAGCCTTTGCATCAGAGATTAGTCATTAGTACACGTGATCTAACAAAGAAGCTAGCTTAATGTCCCAATAAATGCTTAGCAGTCTGACGAGCAAAAAATAAATAAATAAAAACACGGTGCGGAGTATAGTTGAGTGCTTACCTTGCCACACGGTATCTCGGGACTACGGTGGCATTTGTGCTACATGCAGACCTTCTGGCCTGTGTGTCAGAGATTAGAGTCATTAGAACATGTGATCTAACCAAATCCCAAGCCTCATCACACAATATAAGCTCAGCAGCCTGCAGTCTGACAAGGAAAGAAGAAAAGAAAACAGGGTCCGTTGGATAGCCAAATGCTCACCTTGCCAGACGGTGCCTTGGGACTATGGCAGCATCTGTGCTAGGTGCAGAGCTTCTGGCCTGCGCATTAGAGATCAGTCATTAGTAAACGTGATGTAACTAAGCACCAAGTATAATTTCGCAATATACGCTTAACAACCTGAGAAAAAGAAAAACAGTCTGCAGGACAGTTGATTGCTTACCTTGCCAGACAGTGCCTCGGAACTATGGCATCATCTGTGCTACAAGCAGAGCTTCTCACCTGTGCATTAGAGATTAGAGTTATTAGTACATGTGATCTAGCTAAGCACCTAGCCTAGTCACACAATATGTGCTTAGCAACCTGAAAAAAAAAAAAACAAAAAAAAAACAGGGTCCGCAGGATAGTCAATTGCTCACCTTGCCAGAAGGTGCCTCGGGAATATGGCAGCATCAGTGCTAGGTGCACAGCTTCTGGCCTGTGCATCAGATTAGACATTAGTAAACGTGATTTAACCAAGCACCTAGCCTAATTTCACAATATATGCATAACAACCTAAAAATTAAAAAAATAAAAGAACAGCCTGCAGGATATTGTGTTGTTTACCTTCCCTGACAGAATATCGGGACTATGGCAGCGTCTGTGCTACAAGCAGAGCCTCTCGCCTGCACATTAGAGACTAGAGTCATTAGTGCACGTGATCTAAGCAAGCACCCAGCCTAATTTCACAATATATGCTTAACAATCTTACAAGAAAAAAACAAATCAGCAGGATACTTGGTAGCTTACCTTGCCAGACCGTGCCTCGGGACAATGGCTGCATCCGTGCTACGAGCAGAGCTTCTCTCCTGTGCGTTAGACATTCATGCCATTAGGACACGGGATCTAACCAAGCATCTCATGTTATCTCACACACTTCACAGGTGCGTGAGATGATGTTCATACAAGCACAAAGAGACACTTAGAGCTCACAAAGTGACGCCAAACTGAGCACCACACACATCGAAGGTGAATGCTGCCCCAGAGCCGAATATTGGGAGAGCTTGGCCAATGGGCGGAACAAAGGCTGCCGACAAAGCCGAATATTCCCTCCGTGGTTAGAGCGTAAACTAAAAGTGGCACACAGCATCGACCAATTAGCAGACCTTGACGTCACAATATTGGAAACAACATTTAAAGCGTGGAACAGAAGCCTTCAACCTCGCAGATCGCAACTATGCAGTTTGCTCTGGTTTAGAGCGCACGTTGTTCGTTTATTCTAAGGTTGAATATGGATGTAGCGAAAACCTCACATGCGCCAATTTTTCAGTCACCAAGAGTTATCTTTTTACATTAGAGACGCTGAAATGGCTTCAATTAGTTGAGTCACATTTTTAGAGCTCACGAACACCGCTAGGGCCTGTGGTTGGCCACGAGATGCTCGCCTATTCAAACTAACGAATGGCCAAACTCTCCGATACACTGCTCTGTGCTGCCCTAGAGTTCCCGCGTAGGCTCCCTACGGTAGCCAGAGTTGCGTGTTCATCCCCGTAGCGCCGGCTTTCCCACACAGCCCGGGCATTCTGCTCGAAAAGCGGCGCCGCTGCTGTTTTTTTTTTTTCCTTCTTTACTGGAAAACAGGAAAGGAGGTGAAGGTGGCAAAAGCAGGGGAACATACGGCAGGCCGCGTGCACCGTCGGCGAAGCGGCCGGATCGGTGGCTTCCCTGCACATCCCCTTGGATTATGCTCCTCACGTGATCGGATCTCGGCGAATACTGGCGCGGCGGCACGTGGAAAACAGACGCGCAACTCTGGCTCCAGTAGGGAGCCTATACAGGAACTCTATACTGCCGTCCCGAAGCGCCATCTTCGTTCCATCATCCGCATTGAAATTCGCCGTCCATAACCATACGTGCGAGCGTGGGACCGGACATTTCATCGAACGCCGTTTCGTCGAACGCTCAGCGTTTCATCGAACGCCGTTTCATAGAACACCGTTTCATCGAAGCCGTTTCATCGAACGCCGTTTTATCGAACGCCAGGGTGGCATTCCCGCTTCCTGAAGCTGGTCGGAGGTGCCCATCCCGGGTTCTGGAAGTTTTTCACTTGCCTCGCCGCAGAACATCAACTGATGGAAGACAAGCTGGAGGTGACGCTGAGTTCCCAAGAGCCTCCTCGCCAGAAGAAGGCCATAGTGGCAAGAAATGAGAAGGTCCGCCTTTTTTTATGAGAACCAACGGAGCATGGCTGTGGGGGACTTTTTGAGAGCAATTGATCATCATTTGAAACGGTGAATGGCTGTCGCACGAACACATGAGCCCCCGAAAGTTTTCAAATAAAATTTAAAGTGACGTACTTACTTTTGACTTCATGGAGTCTTAGAACTAAAAAAGACAATGTTTCGGTGTAGTTTCATAAATAGCACCTCAGCTTTAGCTACTGCAAGCTTCGGGCAGTAAAAAAGTATCAATAGAAAGACATGAGAGGCTAGGAGGCTCACATGGCTAAAGTTGTTGCGCCTTCCCAAAACCTAAGCCACCTTCTGGCCTCCATGAGTTGGATTGCGCACTTACCGGGAGTGCGACTTTTTATTTATTTGTTACAATACCCTCAAGGCCCATCGGGTAATACAGAGGGGGTGAACAGATAAGCATAATATGCGAAACAAACATAAAAATCGGTACAAATATCCTCATGGGTTACTTGCATCAAAATAAATTGTAACAGCTACAAGTTTCGACATTAGAAAACCTGATGATGAAATGGGTGAATGACACGAAAATGCACTCGATCCGGGAATAAAAGAGCATCTTTCACACTTCTTATATAAAAGACATTCGATGAAACGGCCGTCAGCGATTCGATGAAACGGCGTTCGATGAAACGGCATTCGATGAAACGTCCATTTTTTCGATGAAACGGCGTTCGACGAAACGGCGTTCGATGAAATGTCCGGGAACCGTGCGAGCGAAGCCGGTAACAAGCGCGAGCATGTTGTTTGCAGTTGAACGACGTTTCATCGACAGATCATTTTATCGATACGCGATTACTATCGCCAGATCGTTTCGTCGACAGCCCAGATTAGCTTATTTTTTCTGTAATCAGCCGCCTCAGACTTTTGCCACAAAGCGGCGAGTACGTGTGGGATACACGCGTGACTAAATGTCCCTACACCGTTCAATTCGCGTAACGAGTGTCGATGGAACGTTAATGTCGACGAACACGTGTCCATGAAACGCCAGTCCACAAAACGCGTTTTTCGGCGAAAGGATAAGGACCCGTTGCGTAGAATGAGCGCTGAAAGGCAGCGCTCATTCTACGCGAGAACGTCTTGAAGCTGCGATCGCTGCGATCGCGTGCCCGTTTGCACTCTCAGAGAACCGGGCACCGCCACCGCGCACACATGTCACAAATACAAAAGCAAGGAAACGCAGCATCGAACGAATGCATGTAAACGGTATACACTTACCTTTATCGGGCGGGTGTTCTTGGATTGTTACTGCAGCTACGTTCAAGCATCGCTTCGTTAATCTGCGAACCCGATCCGGCTTCCAACCAGGTTTCTAAAAATAACACAAATCAAAATGGCGCGAACAGGCGCGAATGAACAAAGACGTCGTCACTCGCCGGTCGAAGCAGGCCAAGATGGCCAAGATGGAGTGTAGGTAAGGAGGGTGAGGAGGCCGAGTGGCCGAGTCGGCCAAGTCATAGAGTAATATACACAAGGTAAAGAGCGGACACTGCCATAGGCCCCAGCGGCCCAGATAGACGAGTGACCGGTAGCGCTCCTAGCGGGCGGCATTAAACATAATCTGGTTCCGGTTCCGGTCAAATTAGTTTCGGTTTCGGTTTGGGCGTTTTTGCTCGTGTTCTCCGGTACCCTCAAATCTCTCTGTTTTTTTTTTATTTTTTTTTTCTGATATTAACGCACTTTTATTTTTAAATTTTACGGTAGAGTCCGTGCAAAATGTGTCACAGAATATTTCAATTTACTATAGAAAACAGAGGTGTATTTCTTGATCTTTTCCTATTGTAAAACATCGAAGTTACACAATCGCCACAGACTCCTGGCTGGTGGAGCATTCTGGGGTCAACAACAGTAAGTGGTTCGAAAACATTTTATTGGAACACATCCATGTATACATGATTTACTTCAAAAGCTCTGTATGTTTTATACGAAACTGATACTCACAAAAATAAATTAATATGAAGGAGTTCGGCATATCGTACACTTCGTAATAGATTGTTAGCAGAACCAAGTTAACACAAATTTTCCACAGAGAACATGCTGAATGATTCATTCACTTTCACGCCGACTCGGGCACGGGAAGTAAGTACAGAAATATATAACACATCGCGATCATTACCAGTCATAAGAGTATAATAAGAGTGCGAAGTACAAACCAGATAGAACAAATTCCTAATTTCCGGCTAATATAAAAATCGCCGATTTGCATAGCCTCAAACTCACTGCGGGCAAGCTGTTACCAAACAAGAAGAGCTCTATTCGAAATCTGACAAGATTCAACGTCCTTAAACATTACCCGAAATTGTTCAGGAAAGAAGAATAGCTTCAGAAAAAGAGGCTAAAAAACTATGGACAGTGGATACAACTGGAGACATTTTCTTTAGAATATTTTTGCCCTCTATACACTATTTTCTATAGAAATTCTGTAGAAAGTGAATAATTGTTTTTGTTCGTCAGTGGTGATACACATTTGCTGGAAAAAGGGGAAACAAATGTTTGGAGTGCATGCAGCACCGATCAATTAATAAGCGCTTTCTATTTTTGGTTTGGCAACCGCCTCCGTTAATACATTATTAACAGTTAAACCTGTCTAGTTGCTTACCAGCCACTGAAGAGTGCAACCGAACTTTGTCCGAATTCCGGTTAAGTAATCGAACATGCCAATTCAAGCGCGTATTCTGCAAAACATTTTTAAAAGCCGTTTGTGGCACTCTGAGCAAAGACTAAAACCACCCAGACTTCAAAGTGTGCGAAACACGGCGGTATAGACTCCTCGAACATGTGCCACACTCTCTATCATTGGAAGAAAGTGATTTTCTAGTTGCTGAATGAAATTAAAGGCAGCGTGTGATCATACTACTAAGTTCCCGAAGAGTTTTCCTGGCACGTGGCATGCTTCGAGCACAAGAAAGTACTGGTGAGGCCTGATCAAGTTATCAGATTCATCCCATAGCAGCTGAGAACAGCCACAGCTGTGAATAGTCTGTTCAAGCACAAGCTTGATCAAATAGCCCCACACGTAGTAAGTGGACGAGTCACCAATTACGTTAGACTTGATGTCTGATGCCAGCTCAGAAATATCCTCTAGTGGCGGGAAGTTATCGATTGGAAGACATCCCACATTGTCTGAAATTTAACTTCCATAATGCGAAGGTATTGGTAGCTCCTTAAAGAGGTCAGCCTTGTCATCCTCTACGTTTCCATTGTTCGACAGTTTGAACAGTTTCTTTATCACTATCTGTTTTAGTCCGGTGAACTGATGCAGTTGCGGGTTTGTGTTGCAGCCCAGCATTTGTCGTATATAGCTCCAAAAGGTTTTTCAAGTGGGTGTTGCTGCAGGCGTCGTGTAAGTAAGAACTTAAAGTCATGGCTGTTTGAAAGCTCATTTCAGAGCACGAGGATACATTTTATAGTAACTTGCCACCCTATGATAGCTTGTGGCTGGCTCCTACTTTGGAACTGCCATGCTGAAATCCATCCGAGTTGCTGGTGTAGGTAATCGAGTATTTCAGATTCTCCTTCAGAATGGCATGACGAAACTCCTGCCCTGTCTTCCTGAATTGTGAGCTATTCAGACAATCAAAAAGTATGTACATCCTATCACAGAAATAGGCTGTAGCCATGGCTGCCTCAGGAAGCTCCTTGGCATAAACAAGAAATATTATTGCAAGAAAGAGCGAGGCACTCAGTACCTGTGCGGCACGATTTACTTCCATGTAACTGAAATGTTTTTGAAAAATGTCTCTCAGTAGGTTTCGGAGCCAACTGCAAGCTCATCTCACGGGTAGAACAATAAAGTTCAACAATATGGGACGACTCAATGACCTCATTTCCAATGCAAAGTTTCTGTGCTTGGAGACTGCTCTTGGTAGTTTTGGGGAGGTGCGGAACATGAAAGATAAAGTAAACATATTCAATGTCAACTTCAAAAATGGCCTACCAACACACACACCGTTGGTTGGCCAAGCTTACGTTTGAAGCCCCTAATCACAGACCACAGCCTTTACTGTGAAGCCAATACAGCCTTTAGATCCCAAATGAGAGAACTGAGGAGACTGCGTTTAACAGAAGACGTTGTTGGAGTGTGCAAAACAGCAGGCACGTAGCCAGGGGGGGCGGGAGGGCATGGGGCTCGCCCCCCCCTCCCCTTGAAATCTTCCATTTTGCTGGGGCCTCATCTCCCCCTCCCCTCATACAGCATTTTGTCATAAGCGCGCGCCCCCCCCCCCCCCCCCCGAAACAAAATCCTGGCTACGTGCCTGCCCAACAGTGTATGCAAGGGGCTAAGCCCACCCCGCCTCCTGAAAATTTCAGAAAGCACAACAACCAAGGCTCTATCTGTAATGTTAGAAATCCGTTCAACACCGTCATCTGTAAATCCAAGGACAATGTTGCGTGCAGGGACGTGAGTTAAGTTCTTTTTTAAAACTATCTCATCGAAAATCAAGATGCCCACACAAACAAGTGCAGCCCGACAGCCCGGTGGAAACAACAGCACGAACTCAAACCGATCGGCTCCACAAATTCCCGCCAAGCATGCGAGGACGCGGGCGGTCATGCGTCACCTTGATTGATGCAAAGTCGACCGAATATGATGCAGCAGAAAGCACAGACGGACGGCACGCACGGCACGGACGGGCAGAGGCCATGCAGAATGATGCAGAGGCGACGGCGTGCAGGCAAGCAGGCACGCCATGGCAGGCGCCATTCATCACGTGGTTTTTGTGACGTATTTGATTAAAACTATTTAGTCGTTTTAATTACTTTGAATAATTCTAAAGCATAAGAATTTAAAAAAATAAATACTTCTCGAGAAAGAGCTCCAATTAATATTAACCAAATTACAAAAAAGCGCCACGTAGCGGAGGGCATTAAACGCACTATCTGGGCCGCGAATCGGCTTCAGTGTCCTCTCTTTACGTTTACTATATTACTCTATGGCCAAGCTGCCGAGTCTCCTAGCAACACGAAGGCCAGATAACGCGCGAAACGCGATCGCTATCGCGATAGGTTGTCAGTCGGATGACGTGTAACTAGTGACAGCTAATCAGGACGCGCGCTTTTTGTTTGGTTTGTTTTCTGGCGCTCCCTGATCCCACTCGCTCTCCCCTTGTTGAAAGGGGGGGGGGGACGTTTTTTCCGTTGGCATAGAGGAGACTCGTCAAATTGACCAGTGATAAGAAAATCCCTGTAAAGTGACGACCATTTTTTTAGCATTTTTTTTTTATAATCGGGAAGCTCCATTACGGCGCGCATTTTGTTTGTTTTCTTGCGCTTCCTGGTCGCTCTCCCCTCTCCCCTTGTTGACGTCTTTTCGTTGACGGTGAGGACGTGAGGACTCGCCAAAATTAGCAAGAAAATCGTTGTAAACGTGCGGCCACTTTTTACCGTGTATGTTGGAAAAGAAAACGGCCCGCAGCTCGCTGGCAAGGCGCAAATCATGGGAATAAATTTGTCGCGCCGTTGTTTTATGCTCTCGAGAATCTGGAAGGAAGCTGCCGATCTTCGAAAACGAACGTTTGGTGCCAGCAAGAGACGGTAAATTATGCAGTTTTCAGTCGTAGAGCGCTTGCACCTTCTCGACCGCTTAAAGCGCTAGAGATGCGCGATTGGATCGGGTCTCTTTTGTGAACCACGAGAAGCCTAGACACTCGCAGCTCGACGTTGACGTGACATTCGGCCGAGGCGTTCAACCAGCAGCACGTTAGTCCTAAAATCTGTTCTGACTCGATCCGTGTTGACGGACCCTCCCATCGTACGTCTAAATGAAAGAGACGCACTCATTCAGGAAATAAAATGTTACGTGCCATGTGTCGTGAGGGTAATCCATACAACATCTATTGCAATTCTACGTAAAAAAAAAAAAAAAAACAACGGATGGAATCGACGAGGACGTTGGTCACCGCAGCCATCGCCCCGAGATCGACGAGGAAAAAATTCTCCTAACCAATCCTAACCCTACATCCGAGGTCATTGTTCAGGCTATTCACATGAGAAAGGTCCATAAGAAAGAGAAGAAGGTCGTGTGGGCATCCCCTTCCGCCCTTCCATTCAGCAGGGCGTGCGGTCTGCAGGCATGGAGCGCCTAGGCCTTTCCCGTGAACGAGCTCGGCTTGTCCGTTCGGTACGGTCGTAGTGGTTCCTGTGACTATTTCCGGGAATCCTCGGCGTGTAGTTGAAGTTCTTTCTTTCCGTTCACTACTTCAAGTCGGAACGCGCCCGAAGTCGAAGACTACATAGAAAATTTCCGTCGCTTGTCGCGGCAAAATGCGAGCAAACTTTTGACTGCAAAAAGTGTGGAGGACAGCTCGGGAGCTGTTCCGGAATTCCTTCGTAAGTTACGCAAAACTCGCGATCATTTCGCTTCGTGAGTGCAGATTTCTTAATATTTTTTTGTACGCACGGTTTTCGTCGTACGATAGCTTTGTGAATTTGGTCTCTGTTTTGGCGGCATAATATTGTGGTGCAATAAATATACAACAAAATATATGTTTGCAACCTTTTCTAATTTTGTGAGAAGTAAAAGGATCCTTTAAAAAATCCATCTGGATTCAATCCATACGGCTCGGGCTTGCTAGCCGGTTGTGGTGCGTGGTGGAGTAATGGTGCACCTGGCAACACCCTCGCCTCGCCCGCCGATTCCTTTGGGAGAGGAGGATTCGCGTGATGGGAGTACCAGTACGCTGCCTGAGGCTCGTCGGGGTGTCTCCGGTCGAAGGGGGGTGTAAGGGCGCGCGATACACCCACGTACACCCTTTTTTTTAGAGTGCAAGGATGGTTTTTCTTGCTCCGTTGAGCATGCTTTTAAATCTGGAAAGATGGGTTTTCGTGAGCCGGTAGAATCTCGCCGCGTAGGCTATTTTGGATACTAGCACTGCAGTCACGAGTTTTTTGGCTGTTTTTTCCCCAGCTCCTCCCATTTTCGTGGATATTCTTCGGACGAGATTGATACCTTGTTTCCATTTCTTGGAGATCTCGGCCAGCCAAGCTTTGCTTATTCTTGGCTTGTACCCAAAGTTAATTCCGAGGATTTTAACGGAGTCTGCTTTTTGGACTGGGTCTCCCGCAAAGGTAAGACCTAGGTTTTTGTTGTCTTGATCGCGGCCGTAGATGGTATATTTCGTTTTTTCTGGCGATGGAAACATTCCCACATCGGCAAGATATTCTTCAATCGTGTCGAGTCCCTTCTGCAAAGCGACAACTTGGGTTTCGGGAGGCCCTTGATACGTCCAGATCGTGATATCATCTGCGTACATCGTCGCCCTGAGGTTGGGTATTTTATAAAGTTGCCAGAGGAGTGGTGCCATGACGATGTTGAATAGTGTAGGTGACAGCACAGCGCCCTGGGGAACTCCAATGTTGTTTTCTTGAAGGGTTCCTTCGCCACATTCTTTGTCATATCCGGCTCGGATTTTGTAGGCCCGTCCCGAGAGAAATGATTTTACGAAGTCTAGTTGTTTACCCGTGAGGCCTTGCTGCTCCATCTTGCCAATGACTGATCGATGGGGGACAGAATCGAATGCCTTCTTTATATCAATAGACACGATCACTCGCATTTGTTTTTTTCCTGGGTGCATGTCCACGACGTCGGTGTATATCATGTGCAGACTGTCATGGGTGCACAAGTTCGATCTAAATCCTGTTTGCGTTGGATGAAAGATGCCGAGGGTTTCAGCGTTGTGCTGAATCCTTGCGAGTACCATTCTTTCCATTAGTTTTCCCATGATTGAGGTCAAGGAAATAGGTCGGACGTTTTTGGGGTCAGTTGCTGGCTTCCCTGGTTTAGGTATTGGTGTGACCAGAGACAGCTTCCATTCTTCGGGAAGTTGCCCGCTTTCCCAGATCTCGTTAAACCATTTGAGAATAACAAGACGGGTGGCCAGGGGTGCGTTTCTGAGCATGGGCACTGTAATTCCGTCTTCTCCAGGTGCACTCTTGCTTCTGCACTGTTGTATTGCCGCTCCGAGTTCCCACTCTGTGAAGGGGAGGTCCTCCGGCTTGTCTGCAGGTCCCGAGTGGGTTGGGTGGTAAATGATTGCCTCCGGTTTCGTTGGGGGTTGCGGAAAGAAGATGTCTCCCAATTTGTTGAGAATTTCTTCCGTTTTTTCATTGGAGAGGAGTGCGATGACCGGGACAGGACTGATTCCTTTCTTTTTTCCTGACATGGAATTGAATGTCTTCCACACGTCTCTAAGGTTGGTTTTGTCGTCGAAGGACTCGCAATACCCTAGCCATCTGTCGATTGATAATTCGTTTGCGTATTTGCTTGCATCTTCCGTTAGACGGTTGACCTTGTCTAGGTGTTTCTTCTGTTTCCCTTGTCGGTATTTTTCTAAGGCTCTGGTCCTTTTGTCCCATAACGCGAGGAGATGGTAGTCTGGTTCTGGCGTGCCTTCAGAGACTTGCCTTACTTCTGTGGCAATCTTTGTAGCTGTTGCGAGTAGCGCGGTGATTTGACATGGTTCCAACGGATCTCCTTGTTCATTGAGGTTTTGCCTATATTTGTCCCAGATTATTGTTCTCGTTGGTCTTTTTTGCTTGAGATTATTGCCTCCAATGGCGACGTCCATAATGATGGGAAAGTGGTCGCTGCCCCAAGCGTCCTGCGTCATATCCCAGCTTATCTTGCGAGCTGTTGTCGGCGTGGCCAGAGTGACGTCGATTATGGTGTCTACCTGACAGCTAGTTAGCGAGTGTCTCGTTGGTCTAGTAATATCGTTCATGAGTTCGAGACCTCCGGCTTCTATTGCTTCCATGAGTTCTTTGGTCCTGCGGTTTTGCTGTAGATTAGCCCAGTCCTCGATTCTGGCATTGAGATCCCCTCCCATGATGAGGTAATCGTCTGGATACTGATCTTTGAGATAATTAAGCCATGAGTGATCATATGGTTTCGAGGGACAGGCGTATGCAGATGCAATCGTTAGTCTTCTTTGAGTGGTCTGGAGTGCGATTCGTACTGCTACCACCTCTTGGTAGTCAGTGCACCAGTTGTCTGTATTTATGACAATAAAGGCTAACTTTTGACTGATAAACACGTTAACCTGAGCCTTGACCTCCTCTTCCCCATCATCGTTACGTCGCCCCGCAGGAACGGCGCGTTTTATTGCTGGGTTCACTATCTTGTGGTAGCCAGAGAGGTCAATTTCATCAGTGCGTGTTTCTTGTAAAAGTAATATATCGAACTTGTATTCCTCTATTCTCTTAAGTAGTTCGGCTTTCCTTCTTGAGAGGCTGCGACAGTTCCATTGTAGAACTCTCAGAGGTGCTTCTTCTGTTCTTTTAGTGGGCATGTTGGGGTAGTGTCGTATTCATCCCTAGCTTGTGCATTACGAACTGTTGAAATTGCTGTGTTTCTTGCATCTGCTGTTGCATCAGCTGTATCTGTCGGAGGACGGTTCCCCAATCGCTTGGGCTTGCGTTCTGTGTAGGGGTAAGTTGAGGCTGGGGTTCCTCTTCTGTTGTTGATAAGCTGCAGACAATCTCCTGCTTGGAAATGTCGCGTTCTTGTTCTTTCCCTTCGCGGGCTGCCTTGCGCGCTTCCATAGTTTCCTGAATGCGTTTTGTTATGACTGCCTTTCTTGCTTCCCTCCTTTTATTGTCTTCTTCTTCCTTTCTTTTGTACTTAGCAAGTTCCGATTCAAGTTGAAGAATTATGGACTTGCCTGATTTGGCCTCTGCTTCAATGGCTCGGATTTCCTCTTGCCATGACTTTAGTTCGTCGTTTTCATCTCTGTGGTATCCCTTCCTGTTTCGGTGGTGTAGGGCACGTGCGTAGTCGCCAGGCCTCCTGCTGCTGCTACGGCGGTGCACTGAAGTCGACCGATTGTGAGACACCTTCTTTGATTTGTGCGAGAGGCTTCTTGATGTTTCTCGAGCCGACGACTGCTGCGAAGCGCGGCTCGCATTCCTGCTTCTTCCTCTGCCGGGAGTAGAACGTTGCAGTTCAGGGTATTCTGTTATTGTGACTTCCGGGGGTCGATTCAAAGCTGCGGCTCCACCTTTTCCTCTTGTCCCCTGGCTGCCATTGCTTTTCATTCCTTTGGCTTTTGCTTGAAGTAGCTTGTTGGCTTTCAGGCGTGCCGGGCAGTTGGGATCTGTTGCTATGTGGGCGGACGAGCGGCAGTTGGCACAATACTTGCGTTCGCATACGTGCCTTTCAAGGGTAATGCACCCACAGTCTTGACACCTTGCTTTTCGTGTGCATACATTTTCTTTGTGTCCCAGGCCTTGGCATCTTCGGCACACCATGGTCATCGGTATGTAGAGAGTTACTCTTTTAACCATCCCATGATAGAGAACTTGCCGTGGTGGCCTTGTTCCAGAGAAGGTGACGAGCGCTAAACCTCGACTTCCAAGAGGTCTTGCGTGCAAAACTTCGTGCGTTCTGCAGACGATTGTTTCAAGAAGTTCTTGCGGTGATTCCGTCGGGTCGGTCTCGTGGACCACACCTCTGCAGGTATTTTCGAGCATCGTTTCGTGCGCCACTACTTCCACAGCCTTGTCGGGGGCTCTGATGGACGTTATTGCCAGTAGTGGTGCCACAAGTTTTCTGTCGTATACTTTGACGGATATTGTATTCGCCGCCTTATTGGAGCGAATCGATGGTCTTTGTGATGGCTTGCATGTTTTGGGATTTAAGCCTAGCTTCGGGTAGAAATTTCTTTCTACCACAGCTGCCGGTATTCCCGCTAGATCGTAAGGTTCCTTCGAGCGATATACAACGTTGAAAGAATCTTTTTTTCCTTTTGTTGAGGGTTAGCTGCCGCGGCTTCTAGAAAACTTGAGAGATTTCTGCTTGCCTCTTGTTTCTTGCGCCTACCGTAGACAACTGTTTGCCAGTTTATGGGATGCTCGGCTTCGTTG
>JAZHYW010006543.1:0-72725 GCA_037355805.1 Ixodes ricinus | reverse complement strand
TAGTGAACCTCACTGATCGAGTGGGCAAAATGTAACGAAGCAGCCGAAAGACAAACTCTTTGTGGCGCCCGGCGCCTCCCGATCTTTTTAGCGCATGCTTCGCACGAGAACGTGTGCCATTAATGACGCGAGGCAAAGGCGCGTGCTCGCGAAGCTGGTAACAGGGGAGCAAAAGCCATGAGAGCGACACAACACGCACTCCTTGCTTTGAAATGTGACGTTCTGGCGAGCACTGGTTTCCCGGAAGCACGTTTCAAAGCAGCGGTTGCGGGGTACACCCTAACAATGTTCGAAGCACTTGTTGTACACACTAGAGCCACTCAATGAGCTGCGACTAGAGTATAGGCACTCCGTTGCCCGATCTGGTAGTGGGCGCCGCCATCTTGGTGCTTAGTGCTAAGCAGACGCAACAGTCGATAGTAACGATTCAAAAATCCGACTTCCTCAGCTTTAGATGCGGTGTTAGAAAGCTCGGATAATATTATTTTGTTCTGCCGAGAACTGTTTTAGCATGTCTGGAGGGCGGAAAAGCGGTTCCTGCAATTTCAGACAAAGCTTCAGATAACTGGCCGCGACGATTTTAAGCACGAAGATGGCTGGAGTGTCGCTACTCTCAAGCGCAGCTTATTTAGTGACCCTATAGTTCACACTTGTACAAAAAAAAAAACGTTCGTGTGTAATAGTGCGGTGTTCTCTTTTTATTTTTACTTCGGCGCATTTTTTTTTTTTTTGAAGTGAAACCTAAGAAGATTGCTGTCGCTCTAAATTATGGCGCAGAGAGGCATAATGCAACCTTCATGCCACCTCATAAGCCACTTTAGTATCCTTGGTCAAGAGATATGGCGCAAAATAAAAGCATGGGTTGAAGCAAGTTAACAATATTTTTTAGCAATTCTTAGTTATATACCTTTCCCAAGTTTTATTAGGCAGGGAGGATTGCCCAAAATCAACGAACGATGTGAAGACCCTCCAAGTTTTTTTCGGTTTTCACCTTTATTATCAGATATCAAAAGGTTTTGACACATGCAATATTTACTTAATAATTGTGCGTGTGTTTTTTTGTGCTATGGGAAATTAGTCCCATAGCAATAACACATTTGAACAGTGAAATAGCACTGCTAGCCTGTCGCCTTATACCAGACCAGACTTTAGCACCATTGAAAGAACAAAAAAAAACATTAGCTCATCCTTTAACATTTCTACGTACTACTTAGCATAATATCTTACTGTAGACGTACGCTCTAAAAAATCCCGTGCGTCTACTTTCCCGCACAGCACTCGGAGAGCCAATCACAGCAACTTACGGAGCTCAGCAAATGACGATGCCGAAACAAATGTTTAGACCAATAAAACGCAGTCTGAGTTGTAGCAAGCGTGACGTTCTGCATTGATCAATGTCACAACTCAGACTACGGTCTGCGGTCTAAACATATGTTTCGGCATCGTCATTCACTGATCCGCCTCCGTAAGTTCTAGTAATTCGCTCCCCGAGTGTTGTGCGCTTAAGTAGACGCACGGGCACTTTTAGAGTGCAGTGGGTGAAAGAAGCTGTACTTATTGTATTTTCTTCCATTTGATCTTTTTTTTATTCTTTCAGGAACGAAATTTGCAGCAGCGACAAGAAGTACCGCATGTGCCCGCGCTGCGACGAGACGTACGGGTGCGATTACTGGTATATCAGCGACAACTGCATATTTACGAAGATTACCTACTTGTTTGATCACCCCGGCACTGTATTCTACGCAATCTTCGTTTCCTTCTGGGGTAAGTGGGGCTGTGAATTATGGTCTGCAACTAGTATTATTATTTCCAAATCCTCGAATAATCAAAACTGTTTGACCTTGGAGTTGAAATTGTTATACCAGCCCACACGCAATGTGTTTACTAAAGCCATGTTCGCGTAGCTTTTGGAGAAGTTTTTTGAGATGGGTGGGTCTTTGAAATACCATTAATGTGAAATTACCTCGGTAAATTTGTAGCGATCCAAGAACGCACTATGCTCGCACTTTTAGTAAGGTAGATGTGAGAGAACGCTTGCTCGCGCCCTCCAATACCACCCTCCTAAACTGCCCTCAAAAACCGCCTTCCAAAACCGCACCAAATTCCCCAGTTGAATTTCCGAATGAAAAATCTTGTACTATTCCGTGTACTTTATTGTTCTTGCCCTCACATTTTCGATGTACAGTCGCCGCGGAGTTAATAGCTCCACGCGAGCGCGCGTCTTTTTCCGAGGGGCGCTTGACTGGTGGCTTGCGATAGAACTAGAGATGACGTCAAGGCGAGTCCATGCAGAGTGAACGGGGGAAGCCGTCTCGACTCAAGGGAACCGTTGTTATCATCTGCGGGGTGGTGAGCGTCGTTCGAATGAAAATGGGAGATGACTCTGCGGCATCATCTCCCATTTTCATTCGAACTACGCACCCCGCCGGCGGATGATAACAACTATTCCCTTAAATTGAGACGGCTTCCCCCATTCACTCTGCATGGACTCGCCTTGACGTCATCTATAGTTATATCGCAAGCCACCAGTCAAGCGCCCCTCGGAAAAGACGCGCGCTCGCGTGGAGCTATTAACTCCCGCGGCGACTGTACATTCTTGTAGCTTTTATAACACTCAAAGGGGCCGTGCAAAAATATTCGCTTGAAATGCTTTTCACTTTACACGAGCTCGCTGGCACTAGTGGGAACCAAGTGTACTCACACGCAACGCCAAAAATGCGCGCGAAAAATACTTGCCAGCAAGAAGGAAACTGTTTTGTTTCTTGCTGACAAGATTGTTTTGACTGTAATAGATGCTACAGGCGCGCAGAATATTATTTCTTGTTTTGACAACATTATCCTTATGTAGACGTCGGCTCATGTAGAAATTACGTCTTCCTCTTTCATATTTTCACATAGAGGGCGTCATGCTCTCACTCTTTCGCGTTCTATCGCAACCACTAGCGTCACATTCTCACTGGGTCTCAGCTTTCTGCGATGTGTAGCTTATTTACGTGAGCCGAAGAACACGGTTCTCTTTTCTCACGAACGCCCGGCACTTCAGGACAGAGTTACGGGGCAATTGACTTAGAGCTATGAGATAGCGCGTGTTTCACAAAAATCAGACGCTAACTATTTAAAGTTGTGCACTATAGCATACTAGCGAAATCGTCACATATCCATTTATTTCTCCTTTAGCAATAATTTATCCTGTCAAAAGCAGTCTCCAGTCAATCTCCTCAATTTCCTGGGTCCTTACACTGCATGTCACTGCTTTCAGCGGTGTCGTTTCTCGAGTACTGGAAACGGAAATCAGCCAGTTTAGCGCACCACTGGGACTGCATGGATTTTGAAGAGGAAGAAGTGAGTCCTCGATGTTACGCTATTTACGCAAACGGACAACTTTCGAGTATGACAGGAAGCGTGACAGATACAAGTATTGTTACTAGATTTTTATTTTTATCTGGGAGTAAATAAAACGCAACATCGTAGAGACACTGAATTATGCGTCATGAAACCGCTAGATTTAGCAGGCAAATAGACGTTACAGGATTTTAACGACAATTCAGTTTTCCCGCTGAAGTTACAGGACAAAATGACACCACGACTTGATGTCACGTGACCTCAACAATAATGCACTTTTCTCACTAAATTTAGCGAGGAAAATGACTTGAAATTGCTTGACGTCACGTGATATAAACACACGTTCAGTTTACCCGCTAAATTTATAGGAAAAATTGGCACGTGACAGGCCACGATTCTTCCAATTATGTCTGGAGCTAATCGCTTAATTAGACAACAACATCGTTGGTTCTGCCCGAATTTGTTTGGTTAGCATTTTGTGCTCCGAGATGCAGGCCCAACTACATTTTGAATCGGTGTCTTTCTAGGAGCGGCCCCGACCCGAGTTTGCAGCCAAAGCGCAGCACGTGGAACGTAATCCTATTACGGGGGTCAAAGAACCTTCTTTCCCAGCACACATTCGAAAGCAAAGAATTGCTGCAGGAGTCGCTGTGCTAATGCTTATGGTGAGTGGTGCCGTCTTGATGCATTCCTTTTGAAGAAATACATTGCATATTTTATGGTTCACAACGTTCGTGCTCAGAACAATAGGAACAATAAAACGAAACATGTTTATGACACTAAAAGTCGATTAATAAAAAAAAAATCAAGCTAATTGTATTATCTTTGAGATCTACCGGTGCAGTCATGTATCATAGGCCTTCCAATATAAAAATAAAGGCACAAAAGTGAAATAAGTAAAACCAAAGTCTTCAGCAGTTTTAGTCTTAAACATGTGCACTGAGCGTGTTCGGTATTCGGTACATCGAAAGGTACATAGTAATGGATATGATATAACTGCGGCCGCGGGAATACTTTAATATTGTGGCGCAAGCTCGGATACCCATATCGACGACGTAGTGTTGCAGGGTTAAAAAAAGGGCAATACAGAATACGTCTTAGAACTAGGCTTTCTATAAATCACTAAGGTGACTTATTAGTTCCTGTAGTACTGGTTAGAGGGAATAGCCAAATTGTAAAGTCTAGCACAAGGCACAGAGAAGTCAGCAGAACACAAAGCAGAAGCGTACCACTCAAAGCACCTACCGGTGCGTTCGGGAGCCACCTTCATTTAAACGGCGAATTCAAGACTTGATTACGCATTTATCAAACTAAACAGTCGCCCAACTAATAATCGTTTCCTTGTAATGTTTGGAATCTTGCGCTTCCCCTGTGGTCCACCATGCAGATTGCCCTTGTGTTGGTGTTCATGGTGTCTGTGATCATCTACCGGGTGCTGGTGTCCATCCCGCTCTTCCGCAGCAAATCCTTCAAAGGGCTTGCTTCCCTCATTGCCAGCTGTTCTGGAGCCTTCGTGAACCTACTGTTCATCATGATTCTCGGAAAGGTCTATGAACGCCTGGCACTCAAGCTCACCCAATGGGGTAAGTTATGGAAATAATGTTTTGCTTCGTTCTTCAACATTCCAAAGATGAGCACCTGTTCAGAGAAGTGCGCTTCTCGAAACCAAAATTTGCTGAGATATTACAGTGTTCGGTGTAAGTCATATCACTGATATTTCGGTTCAGACGAGGAATATCCCACTTCACTGAACTTTTTGAAAGAATACACCGGGTGTTTTTTTGTGTTTTGTTTAAGCTTAACAATTTTTTTAAAAACCTACACTTATGCGGTTTGTGCAACTAAGTTATACGGCCAGGGAGACATAGTATAGGGGGCTAATCGTAACGATCACTCGGCTAATTAAGTAAATCTGTTGATTCATTTTTAATAAGTGAAAATAAACATGTCGTTGCAATTCTAGACTTGCTAAGCATCATCGAAAACCACTATATCAATATTTTTTTACAAATACATTGAGCACGTGGGAAGCCTTGTAGTGCGCTAAAGGTACCACTCGTGCAGCATATTCGAGGCTGGGACTCTGAGAAGAGACGAAAAATCGTGCGGGCGCCTTATCGTACCGGTAGCCTTGCTCCTGCTGCACGAGTGGTAACTTTAGCGCAATACTACACTTCTCACGCGCTCAAAGTCTTTCCGAAAACACTTCTCACGCGCTCAAAGTCTTTCCGAAAATTACTGATGTAGTGGTTTTCGATGACGCTCAGTAGGCCCTCAATTGCAACCATATGTAAATTTTCTAAAATTGCATATGTTAATTAACAAATTTTACGTAATCAACCGACTCATCATTTTAGCCCCCTATACGATGTCACCCTGGCCGTATAGGCTATAGCTCACCTACACAAACCGCAAAGTGAAGCTTTCACTTTTTTCTTATTTTTTTTACAAATCTGTTATGCTTAAAATAAAGTGCCCTCTATTCCATTTCCTATGTTTCAAACGTGCGAAAACTCGCGGTGTGGCCTTAAAGAATTACGAGACTAGTGATTTTTTCTTGATTCCGACTATGATCGCAAGAGGGATTGCCGCGATATTGCTCGTAATTTCAGACAACACACATGAATACGAAGAAATCATATTTACTTTACACAGGAGTGTTGAGAATGCGAAACTTATGCACGCACGCTGCATGACAGGGTTAGTGCAAACATAAAGTAGGCGCGTTTTAAAAATGTCCAATGCCGAGGCCCCACGGCGGCCATGAAAAAATGACGATATAAGCAGGTGCTTGAATCGCAATTCTCACGCTTTGTTTGCTTCCTAAAGACATTTATGATATGCGAATATATAGAATAGAAAATGCTCTTCATCTCGATACAAAAAAATATATGTGAGTATATTTGAAATTCTGCTCGCTGGAAACATGTGTAAAGTGATGTTTTTGGCCGTACATTGTTTGGTAGTATACAAATGGGGCAAGTTTAATGTTGGACCGATTTGGTTCAAAACTTTAAAAGGTATAGATAAAGAGTGATTGCTTTGCATATCGTCGCGCTTTCTTTTTCAAGTTTATATTATACTGAGAGCTATATTTCTTTGCAATATGGGCTTCATGGGAGTACATCCACGATAAATTTTTACGGCAACTGCTCGGTTTTTTACGTCTGAAACTTGTAACAATTATTATTAGGTATAGCTTCAAATGTGTTCAAATGTCATTAGGATTGATGCTCCATATTTGTTCTGAGGCTCGTGGGAAAATGAATAAAAATGGCAAAAATAGGCAAACATTGTTTCGTATTACAAATGCACCGCCGTTAGTTTTCAACACATGGTATCCGAACTTTTGGTAGACAATTTTAAATATATGCTCGTTTGCATATCGTTGCCCTTTTTTAAAATTTGGGGTTTATTGTTGCTGAAAAACACATCGAACTGCAGAGAAATATCCACCTTCTTTAGACACAAAAAGGTAACTTTAATATATATATTTCACTGCTTGAAGATAATGTTAGTATAAACAAGCTAGAATATTATCGCGTATACAAATTAGCAGCTTTGGATTTCAGCAAACTTTGCTCAGTTTTGTCTAAACTCAGCCAAAACATAATAGCAAGGTCTTTTGGCGTTCTTATGACCGATTGTGACATCTGTTGAGTTGGGACTAAAATTAAAGAACTACTTGTTAAAGAAAATTCCAAGGGTGGCACTTATCTTGCCCTTGACATATAGACGCTTTTAAACAGATGTGCGCGGGCGCAGCCTTGACTGACCTTCACTTTCTCTTCCTCTCATTCGATATGCTTCACTTCATTCCTGTGGTATCGAGACAGGTTATTGAGTTGTATAAATAGCAGCGTTGTGTCCAAACGTTATCTGGGGGTTAATTCGTTATTAATATGTTACCCATTTTAGGGGCTGGGCATCTCAGTGAGGTAACAGGAAGACAGTTGTTGCGACTCAAAACCACGCTCGGGAAAAGGGTCTAATAAAACCCTTCCCGTGAAGGGCGCTACCAAAAGCGTTTCTCGATGGGCTAAACCATATAGTGATAGATGGGCCAGTTGGTACATGACTTATTTTGACAAAATGCGCCGCAAGACAAGGACAGAGCAAGTAAGACAACACGAAGCGCTACTTTCAACTGAATGTTTATTGAACAACACACTATTTATATACCCAATCGGGCTTCAGAAGCAAGAATTCAAATTCCTTGTCAGCTAGATGCACTGACGGGGCACTAATGGATTTTTGTCATCCCCCGGCCTTCTAATGTTAAATGACTCGAACATCTCTCTCGAGATTTTACTTTACAGCTTTCCCAGACTTTCTTTTTTTTTTTTTTTTTACAGTTCCGGGGCGCAGGGCATTTGTCGCAATGAATAGCTAAATTGCCCGTGGGGGAATTCCTTACTGAGAGCGCGTGCTCTCTTGCCCTTTCATTAACGCATCTGCCCATTTGGCCCACGTGCCCTTTCCCGCATGTCATTGGAATTTCGTATACGACCGAAGATGCGCATTCCACGAATTTTCTAGAGTGTTTTTTCTGCAAACGTCACCTCCGTCTTGTTTGTTGTTAATTCTTTGGCACAGGCTGGACAGCTTTTCCGGGGCCGAAAACACAACCGGCGAATCAAAGTGTGCCGCCACTTTTTTTAGGTTCTGTGAGACCTTCTGGGTATAGGGTATAACAGCGGGTCTCAATGTCCTCCTGGACTCCTGTGCTTCCTCTTCTTTCTTTTTCATTTTGGAAACAAGTGTTTCAGCCACCTCTTGAAGAAAACGATCAGGGTAAGGGCGTGCTGGCACGACTTGGTAAAAGACGACTAAAGCTAAACCATGCTAAACCCTCCCCAGGTCGTCTTTCTTTTGATTAAGTTTTCTCTAATTTATTGAAATAAAAGTAATGTCAGACGATCAAAGTTCATGGTGTTAGTTTATTTATGCGACAACTTGAAGCTTCCGCAGTGCTTTTTACAACCACCATGACTAATGTCCTTTGCAACTAATGATAAGCAGCGAGGATCACAACTCGTGAAGTTTCCTCTCGCTTCTCTATCGTTCTTGCAGAAGCCCGCAATCATTGTTGCGAAATAAAACAAAGCGAGATAATCAGTGCTTCCCTGTCATGTTCTTCTATGACCGGGCTAGAGAGCGGCTTTTCTTGCGGCCTTCGCTCTCACTTAGGAGCAATGGGATGTTCTCAGCCGCGTGCCCAAGACTGCCTGACAGTTTTGGGTAAGGCAGTTTGGATACTTCACAAAAAAATTAACAAGTCAAGCCACAATACCTTTTTCTAACTATGTGATGTCGTGCACAAAAGCGTGTAGAAATTACTGCACTGCCGATCAGAAGCCAATATGAGAGATTGCCCAGCTTGGCATTCTCCGATAGATGAGCTGGCTGGGTTAGCTTGTTTTGCTTAGCAACCGGGCCAGCTGGGCAGCCTGGCACCGCGTGATGCGGGTGAGGACACGCGGTGAACGTGCAACGTGCACAGCGAACTAGGCCATAGCCTCCTCTATACTCACAAAGCCAGGCAGTTCGAAGACGGAGCCATTGAGTGCCCGGTCGCAGATTTGGAGCGCGAGGATCTGTGGTAGCACAAAGAATTTCTCGCGGAACCTGGACGTCAGCGCACAGCTTTTGCAGCGGCGAGAACCCCAAACATGGTTTTCAAACTCAACGAGAAAAAAAGCGGTAGCCCGAGGAAGGCGAGGAGCACGAGCGGACATTCCATCGCTCGGGAGAAGTGTGTTTCGGCGTCTCGCCGCAGCGGGGCACCCGTCACGTGGCTCTCCTGTCCCCCCCCCCCCCCAATCCGTTTTCTGCCGCTCCACCTTTTCAATTTCGGCGGCCGCTTCTCGTGGCGATCTGCCAGGCTTTGTCAGTATAGAAGAGGCTATATGACTAGGTGGAACATCGGTGCCACAAGCCATACCACAGCTTCTTGGCCAGACGGATCGGTGTCGCCATCTAAGGTTCAAATTATAAGCATCTTCAAGATGGTCGCTGTGGGGCCTCAGCCTTAAGCGTTGTTTGAATGAAAAGTTCATTTTACAGCTTAATATAGTGACCAGAATGAGAAGATTCCACCACACTAGGGTTAGCGGCCGCCGACACTCGCAGCCGTGGCGTCGGTGAAGAAGGCGTGCAACCCGAACCGCGCGCGGGAGAGAGCGTAGAAAATATGGAGCCGTAAAGGAAAAACCGATTTGAATCACTCGTTATTAAATTCAGTTTAGTTAAAATATACAAAGCCGTGTGGTCCTGATTTTCTAGCGCCGGCAGTTTGACAACCTTTAAGTTGCGACAGAGAACAAAACAAAAGAAAAAAACAATGATCGCTTGGTGGCGCTGTGTGGCGCTCTGTGTGTACCGTCTTCGGGGCTAAAGAAAATATGGCAACCGTTGAACTTGTCATAGAAATGAGACCGTTGGAATAGAGACAGTGGCGTCGGCTGTGGCCTATACGCGGTGAAAAGTATCCAAAAAGCGGTGCGGAATAATAAAGTACAGGATAGACGGCAGCTAAGCCTAGGGTAAGTGTTCAGACGATTTATATATTGAGATATTTAGCGCTCAAAGGACAATGAATAAGAACATGACAGAAAAGAGCGCTACCCACAACTATTCTGTTCTCTTCCTTGTTGCGCTAAATACCTCAATGTGTAAGACTACCAACTAGCCAAAATGTCTTCCTTATTACAGTTCAGACGATTGGGAGTTAGTAACCAAGAAGCGTTGCCATTGTCTCCGCTGTCTCATCAGTGGTCCCATAGACCATTGTCGGGCAGGCGCAGTGATCACGGAAATACTAAGATGAAGCGTTGACCTCTTGCTGATTCGGGCTCTGGACGGTGACTGATCTGAACACTTCTTCGCGACGTCCCTGCTGACGCGCTACTTGCCACATGTCATTTTGACATCGTTGTCCGCCTTCTAAGATTAATAATTATTAGGAACTAAGTTCCGGATTCTTTTTAGAATAAGTATTACAATTTATGTACGAAAGTGTTAGGTGCTTGCTGGGACCTCGTGAAAAATTTCACAAAAATATTAAAGCTAAAGTAATACGGCACGCAGATCAGCGATGATGATGTGGACTCAACAATGAGACAAACTTAGTATTTTAGACAGTTTGCTCAACCCCTTCTCGCTCACCAAAAAAAAAACAAAAAACAAGGATTTAGTGAAATTAGTTTTTTTAGTCAGTTTCTAATAGTGTTTCTTATCATAAAAGCAATGTTGTACAACTTTCCCAATAAACAAATAAGCGTGATATTGACATGAACGACAGCTGGCGATGAGTTTTCGGACGCTTACAAGGTACTAACACTAACGGTCGTCTAATCATGTCTTCTTTGGCAGATCCGTTTTTTATTCATTATGGAAAACATTTTTAGTCACTTCAATAAGACGCGTATTATTAACATGCTTCACTTTGGACGTCAAAAATCTAAAAAGTCGTTTACCGAAAATTTTGTATTTGACGTATCAGCATGTCCACGCTCACGTTTTATTACTTTCCATTGAAGCCCTTATGTGCAAGGCGACTGTACAACCACCTGTGTTTAAACTATCACTGGTGCCGCACGTGCCGAGAGGTACGATGCTTCTCTAAATTCAGGCGTCGTAACCGACACTCAAATTTCTAAAATATCATTGGTCTTACGTTTTGTCTTACAGAGATGCATCGGACACAGACGGACTTTGAAAACAACCTCATTTTCAAGGTGTTCCTTTTCCAGTTTGTGAACTTCTACTCATCCATCTTCTACATTGCCTTTTTCAAGGGAAGGTGAGGACCGCCTCTCCTGACAACGCAAGAAGGAGTGTAACATCATCTTGTTTACAGGTTCGTCGGCTACCCCGGTCACTATGGCCACCTGCTGGGTCTAAGAAACGAAGAGGCGAGTATTGCATTACTATTGTTGTACGGCACAAGCATGGATGGCAGGAAACCAACGTGTTCATAATCATGTATGTTATTCAATGGATCGAAGATTTGCCAATTACGCTACGAATCCAGATGCGTTATGCAGTGTTTTTATCATGATTCAAACGTGAATAGAAATTATTTATTTATTTATGTTTTATTTTATTTTTTATTCATATATTTATTGCAATAATAGGCATCTCCTTCTATGTATAAGCATGTGGGTCGAATTAGTAATTTTACAAAGAATAGCCCCCAGACACCTTTCGTCTGGGTTGTGTGTGAAATAAAATTGAATGGAATCGAAATTGAATTGAATTGAATGTTCAGGATGCACCGATGTCATGTCTTGCTTCTTGTTTGTCCAGTGCAGTGGCAGCGACTGCTTGTCTGAACTGGCGCAACAATTGGCGATTATCATGGTTGGCAAGCAGATGATCAACAACGCCCAGGAAATTCTCGTGCCGTACGTTGTTATCTGCACTTCTTAAAAGAGATAGATTTAAAAGAAAGATTTCTACGTCAAAACAGAACTAGAGCGAGAATATGGCAACTTTTTGTCAGGCTTTCAAGGCGCTCGCTTATATCATACTCGTCATAAATAGAAGATAAAAGAAACTTAAAATGATTTTATTTAGTATTACTCAAGCTATGGACTCGAATATCTAACTTAATTACATTTCATCGGACATTATGTGTATAACGGCGTGGGAATGAACTGGCTGGCGTTCTAATGCCTTAAAATACCGATAATTACGATGTTGTTATTGTGTAACAAAATGTTGCGATCGCAAATAAGAGACCCGCGCCAGCACGAGTGTATCCGAGTGCTGAACAATTTTGTCACTATTTGCGTTTCACGACAATAGCGCAGTACGACGGCTAAGCCATGGTGAGCAGAAATATATATTTACGAAGCCAATGCGTTCTACCTCAATGCAAATAACTAACATTCAGCCCTTTAAAAATCTCATAAACCACACCTCAAATGCATCCTGCCGGTGAAAAAGAAAAAAAAAGATACTGCAGGACAAAGTTTTTGTAAGCGAAAACGTAACTCTATTTACTCTCTTCTAGCCTTTCTCAGCTTGACTGCACGGCGCCATTTCTGAGCAAAGGCGCCAGCGTGGAGTATTCTTGACATAAATCGCATTACTTTTATATAGTGTACAAGGGCTTTACTGCAGGTTAGTCAGCACTCTAAAATACCAACCTTACTTCAGAAACAAAAAAAAGAATTGCGGCTTTTGTAGTTAAAGCAGAGTTTCGTAAATTCCGAGAACTACAGTGAAACCGTAAAAAAACGTTTCGTGCCACAAATCAAATTGCCACAGTAATTCTATAAAATTTTGAAATTGTAAACTCCAATAGATCGTTCTTCACGAGACCAAGATTGATTGGTGAGCATACTCTATTTTCCCGCGTTTGTTTGCAGTATCTTCTCGCTTTCTGCAGCAAACTCAAGGCTTGGTGGCATCGCCAGAAGACCAAGTTGGTCTACCGGGAAACTCTTTCTCGCTGGGAGGAAGACTACCAGCTAATACAGAACGAGGGCCTCTTCCAGGAATATCTGGAAATGGGTGAGTTGATTATTATGTTACCTTTATCGAAGTTTTATTTTTCTAAATCCCGATAACTTTGTTATATGGCCCATGTTATTATTTAAATTTACGTTCCACAGAGTGTCTTGAATGATCAAGTATATCGGGTGTTTCAGTGGTCTAGTGAAACAGAAGATACCAAGGAAGCTGGGAGCATTCACTAACGTCGTTTAACCATTGCTGTAATCAGCTTGTTGAGTGTTCAAGCGCGAGCTGTTTTCAAATGCATTCGAATTAGTCCTTTTTATATATATAAGAGTATTCTTCGGCCCGAAGCTTTTTAAAGGAGCCTTTAAAGATTTTTTTACTTTCGGTAAATACTTTTTAGAATCTCTTCCTAATCATGATAACTGAATAAACTTGCCTTAGTGTTTCTTTCTGTCTTTCTTTCTCTGAAAGAAAATGAATATTTTGATTAAATATTTTGTGAACATACTCACGGCCCACGGGTGGACATTTAGTACATGGTTGTGCACGTGTGGGACTTCTGTGTTATAATTCCTTGTCTGTGTTAAATGTATAATACGCGTGCAAATGTGAGATAAATGCCGCTGGAATAGTAAATGTAAGCAGCGTGGAAAAGAAATATATCCCAGAGATAAATATTGTCAATTCTGAATTTGACGTTGAGTAGCACCGCCTGGTCTTGTGGGCGTTAAAGCTAGTCACTAGCTAAGCGTAATAAAATATTCTAGGTTCGTTAGTAACCGTTACTAGCGTTTTGACCTAGTAACCGTTACTAGCCTGACCATTACTACCTACGCATAATAGGTGCCTAGTAACATCTGTGACAAACGGTTACTATCCTTTACCTAATAAATACTACTAGCTTGTTTTTTAAGAGTGCATGGGTATAAATGCAAGGGCGCGACATTTATTCCCACGGGTCCAAATGCAAGGATGCAACATTTAGTTCCAGGGGTCTAAATGTAAGGGCGCAACATATAGTTAGTTCCAGTGGCCTAAATGGAAGGGTAGCAACGCTTAGTTCTTGGGGTTCAACTTTGAGGGACCAACGGGAGGGGCGCAAACGTTGTTCCCCTCCACGTTAGTTCCCCAGAAGACTAATGGTGGTGACTGCGCATTTGGTCCCCGGAGGGACTAAGTACCGCTGCCCTTTTTCTCTAGAGTGTATCTAAAAAACGCCGTCTGCATACGTGGAGGCAACCTACTGGGGTCAACATATTAGGATCACTGGTCGTGTTTATGTTTAATGACCCCTGGTATAAAATGAGGTAATTGCCCGCCTTTAATAGCAGATGCAAATTTTTGAGACTTGAAGGTACACCAAATTGTTTTCACAGTATATAGAGGCCTAAACTTTCCAAAACTGAGGGGTAACGTTATGCTAGAAATGTTTACAGTATGCATGTACCCCCATGTCCTGCAGAAATATACATATCTAACGCGCCTTTCTTTTCGCCAGCTGGCCACGGTACCCGCACCCAGAATGCTGAAAAGCGGGACTTAAATGCCGCATATTGAGGCATGAAATGCTTGTTTAGCTAAACCCTCTAATCCCAGGAAATTGTCCGTCCGTCTGTTCGTCTGTCGTATTTCCCCGCTATATTTAGCGGGAAACCTGATGTTACGCGATGTCAGTGTATCCCGTGGCACATCAACTCACACCGTGACGTCACGTCACATGATCGAGCGGCGTGGCGTCATATCGCAGGATTAAAATTGTCCCGTTAAACCTAGCGGGTAAATCAGCGTCACGTGACGTGACATCACGTGGCATCTGGTCACTGACATTGAGACGTCACTTGACGTGACCGCGTCATGGGCTGTCAGGTCGCGTGACACCGCGACGTCACGTGGACAGTGACTGTCACGTGATACAATGAGGTCATAAAACGTCACGTCACGTGATATCAATTTTCTTGCTAAATTTAACAAGGGAATCAATTAAAATATTTGTATTCACTCCACGAATTGACTGTTTTATGTTTTTCTTTACGTTTAATCAAACGCATCTTAAACACTGCCTTTCATAGGACTTAGAAGGTAAAGGTCGCTGGTAATGTTATCCTTCTGCGGCCTCCAGTGCTGCAGTTCGGCTTCATCACCATCTTCGTGGCGGCCTTCCCGCTGGCCCCGCTGTTCGCTCTGCTCAACAACTGGGTGGAGATTCGCCTGGACGCCCAAAAGTTCGTGTGCGAGACGCGGCGTTCGGTGCCGGAGAGGGCCCAGAACATCGGCATCTGGTTCTCCATCCTGGAACTGCTCTCCAGGATTGCGGTCATCAGCAACGTTAGTGCCCTCGAGCATCTGAGAAATCAGTCTATAGATATCAAACAAGCGGTAAAGGAAATATGTTAGACAACTAGATTACGTGTGTATAAACTAGTAGGAGCGCCTGTGACCGGTGGGAGTTGTAATCACTGGGAAAAAAGCGACGTTCGGTTAAAAGCTGTGCACATAAACACGTTGAACGTCACTCTCAGCGTGAATGACAAGTTTGCCTTGTGTAGGAACGAATGCGATGTGTTTGCTTAAACTTAAAACTTTTGAAGTCCTCCCCTTAGCAAAAGGTAATGACATCATGATGGAACATTGTGACACCGTTATCAATGCACAACAGTAGAGTAATTGTAATATACCTGCGAGCCAATCTTCCGACACAGTGTTACTAATCACCTGTCAATACATGTCTTGCATAGACGTCACATCAGCTGCTATTCAGTGCTGGGCAGTATCGCCATATAAATGTATCGCGATAGTATCTTAGAGTCATTTTCGAGTATCTCTATCTCTGTATCCAGATACATTTAAAAAATGTATTTCTATCTCAGTAGTGAAATACATTTACAATGTATCGTTTGTATCGCAATACTTTGCCAGACTTAGGTATCTCGGTACATTTGATGCCCTTTTAAGACAAATTTAAAAGATAGAAACATCTGTTTGTAGCAAGTTGCTTCGGAATTTATAATATGAACCCGCGCTATAACTTCCCCTTTAGGAAGCTCTAACACTGACCCCGTAATGAGGCCAAAAAGAGATAGAAAAAAAATAAAAACGCAAAAGAGAAAGCAAAAAAAAAACATTTAAGGGGTCAGCGCTAGCATTTCCCAAAGGGGGACGTGCGTGGCGCTTCCAAGAATCATGCTAACGGATTCCTTAAGAATCCACCAATGGATCTTTCTATATTTTTTTATATATTTATCATTGGTTTTAGATTAAGCGTTTTCGAGTGTCAAGCTTCCCAATAAGCGACTTAAGGTACAGATTATCTGACGCCGGCCATTAGGCATAGAAAGTAATAAATATCCAGCGGCAAAAGTGCCCTTCTGCTCAAGCCTACGACCTCGTCAAGAAAATTCAATTTTTGTAGAGACGCGGGAAATGGTGTTGGTGTCATTTTTGAATGCAACACGTCCACACCACGCGGCGCCTAAGCAAACTGTTGTTTATTTTTGCACTTTTTGTTTTCTTTTTCTTTTTTTCAGCAGAGCTGTTAAGGGCTAGTCTCCCTAGTTTCGTGTTCGTGGGCAAATAAATCTCGACACAGCCCTCTGGACAGCTACCGCCATCTATGAGTGACGGCCTGCGGCGTAGACTTTCCATTTTCCCGGAGGGGGCAGGCTGAGAAGTTCTCCGAGGGGAGGGGGGGGGGTGCTGCTACGCGTTATTTTTCGCCAGAACTGGAGATTGAAGCTAACGAAAGCACGCTGGGATTCCATTTCCCATGTATTATGTCAATAAAGGCAACGTGGGCGTTATTTTGTTTACATGCCACTACTAGAAGCTCGTTGCATATCACGTAAACAGCGTCTCGGTAAGGCTCATAGCCCGGGCCCGGGGGGGGGGTTGGGGGCTCTGCTCCCCTCGGATCTCGCCAGGGGGGCACGAGCCCCGATGCCCCCGAAGTCTACGCCTATGGTGACGGCGGCCACCGGACAACTGGCTTGCCGGCTGTCCAGTTGCCGCCGTCGCTCACAGATGGCGGCACATAGTACAGTTCCGATGCTCATTTTTTTTTTAATGGCAAAACTGAGAGCTTTTTTTTTTGCATTTTTATAAACATCATGGACTCATATAACTGATCACAAATTCAAACTGGTTATAAAGACTCTTTATGAATCTTTGGAGCAGAACAAACATTAGAAAACAAGAACGTTTAATTATTTCGTGCACGATATTCTCAAATAAATTGACGCGCTTTATACCGCCGTCATTGCAGGCCTTTTTGATCGCCTTCACTTCAGACTTCTTGACAAGAACGATGTACCGGTACGAGTTTGACTGGGACCTCAAAGGATACATCAACTTCACTCTGGCCCATGCTCCTAATGGAAGCCTATCTCTACCATGCAGGTTTGGATCCACATTTCTCAGTGTAAAAATTGTTCAATCTGCCAAGTTGATTTTTTTAACTAGATAAGTGCACAGACACGAGCAGAAAGTTGTACAAATCAGATGAAAGCGCTGTTTGTTTTAGAGTCTCTTTGGGCAGGTGATAATAACCTTGACTTGAAACTGTGACTTATGCGTGACCTTTCTGTCCAGGTACCGAGACCTCAGAGACGCCAACGGTAACTGGACGTTCTTTCACTGGAAGCTGCTTGCAGTACGCTTAGCATTTGTAATCATATTTGAGGTAAGCCCACTGTTGCGTCAGAATATTTGTGAATGAAGACTGAATCTAGCGGGAAAAACAATGTCGGAAACAGTTTTGATTGTTAGAGACCCCGGAACGACATAGCGCCAATATTATTTTCGACGAAAGCATTGTCAAATAACTTTTTTTCTGTTTAAATTTTATTTCGCCGAAGTATTACGTCGGTCGTCGTTTTCAAATCAATTTCCTATTAGGCACAATGAGCTACGGTGCTAGACAATAGCGGAAGCAGCACGCTGTACTTACTACGCTATCATTAAATGCACATGAAAATATACCATTCAATTGCTCCCTGAAGCAACGCGTCAATTAAGTCGTGGTCAGATAGCTAATACATCTTACGAAAGACAGTTTGCAGACGCTGCCTGAGGTTTTTCTTGTATATCTGTCAAGTCACATAAGTCATACAAAAATCTGTCTGTAAACATGTTTAAAGCATACAGATGTGGAAAGCAAACATGTGCTTCGAACAAGCTTCAGGTGTGTCCACAAATACGTCTGCCATCATGTCTGCAACAATCACCGTTGTTTATTTATTTATTTATATTTTGTATATTGTATGAGCAGTTTGACTCGCGCCGCCTTTATGCTCCACGAAGAAAAGGGCCGGTCAATGTGCACGACATTTCATTCGAAAACGAAGGTCCTGTAGTTTCGGGGGAAAAAATGATGTTGTATACATATGGCCCCGTGGGTTGTAGCTGCGTGTCTCTTAAACGGTAAACTTACGAAATTATAATAACGCATACTTTGGGAATCGACGAAGTTGGGTTTGTAGAAGCGCACCTCCAGAAGTGGTCGCAAGAGTGAAACAGTTATTGACGATAAAACAGCGTTCCAGTATCAAACACATTTTATGTAAATCGATAATCATATCGGTGCGAGCCATTCTGTGGAATAACAAGAACTATACATGGGCAGCTTTCCTGTGCACTCGGTTTGGTACAAGCCATGTGTTGAACAACAAGGACTACTACCTCAGTACGTTTTGCACTGAACTCGGAGCTCGAAAAAAGTTGACGATAGGAACGGGTCACAAACCAGTTGTAACTCTATCCACGTAGGGTTAGTCTTACTTTTAATGCATACATCTAGTATACGCATACAACGAGCCCCATGGTCTTCTTGAAGAGTGAGCTCCCGAAAGTGATCTTTGGATCTGCTTTAGCTTTCTTCGTTTCCTGCCCCCGAATGGGGGAGGAAACAAACTCTACGCACATTCATTTTCTCCCTCCCATTGGGCTGTGCAGACTATATAGAATTTGTTTTCCATTTTTTCCGGTACTATATGCACAAGCGATAATTTTTTTTCTAGAATGATATCGCACTTTAATTCGCCTATCTGAAATGTTAGAGTTGCACGGGAAGTTATTAAAAAAACAATTCTGTCACGTGTTAAGCTGCTAGCCAACTGTTTCTCACGACACGCTATATGAATCAAACTATACCTAAGCGCGGGGCAAGTCGTATAAGTCGGACATTTTTCTTTTAGTATTTGTCAGACTCGGTGCAAGGGAGAGCCACCCGATGTCATTCTCTCGATTACAGCACGTCGTATTTGGGGTGTGTCGACTCATCGACGTCCTGGTGCCCGACATTGCGAGTCAGCTGGAACTCAAGATAAAGCGTGAGCGATACCTGGCTAAACAAGCCCTGGCAGACTCGGAAACCATCATGAAGGTGCGCATTGCGTTGGTTCACTTTAACTGTTTGATACCTGCATTACCATTTTAGTGTAGGTACGATTCGAATTGTTCTCTTGACCTAAAACATGTTAAATGATTTTACTCAAATAGCGCACATTCGACTGTTTTTAGTCACTACATTACATTTCACGCCTTCGCACGCTTCTTTTTTGTTATGCTTATGGAGGCTCCTGTCATATTAGGGTAGGAGACTGTCAATATCTTTTGTTCGGTCGATTATTACGTGAATAGTGTAGCCGTCCTACCAGGTAAAAAGGGTCAAGTGGCATGTCTTGACACATGGTTGTCCAAGACATCATTTTTAAAGAAGTAAATTTTCAGGGATATCCAAGGAATCAGTGGGAAACCGCTAGTGCCCGGTTTTTGGCCGTCTCCTACAAGTGAACTGCGGTAACGGCTGAAGCGCTGCACCCTTTGTTGCGCACTTTTAAAATGCATCACCAACTCGCCCAACTCACCACCTGACAGCTGTCGCTGTACTATGTAATAACTGAGATTTCTAAGAACACCGTTTAAATTTCATTTGTTACTCGATGTCTTAGGTCGCCCAGCGGAGAGATGAAGAGGAAGAGGAGGAGGATGTGGCAACGAGCTCGGAGCCTCCTCAAGTGGGCACTGGTGTTTGAGCGCTGCCCGTGTCCTCGACAACCGCTCGTGGAAATGACAATCCAGCTTCGCTGGCAAAAGCCTGGAAAGGGTGCGAAGAAGAAATAGCCACAACGGCGACAACCCTCGACTGGCTCCTAGTTACACTCTCCTACCTCCTCCCAATGTCATCACAGCACGAGGACTAGGTTTGCAAATTGGACAGTCCCGAAACACGATAGGTTGAAGACGTCTTCAATTTGGGGAAATAACCACGGAAGTTTCGATACTCATGGCTTTTCATATTCCAAATGTCTTGTCTGCTGACTCAGGTTTTTGTTTTGTTTTCACTTTGGTTCATGCTTTCCTCTTTGAAATGTAAAAAAAAAACGATGAAGGAAACGAGCTCAGTTCATTTGGATAAGACTACTTAAACACGATTTCAACATTGTTTAGTTGAACCTTCGATTTACTATGATCGTTTCAAATCTCGCACAACTTCAAGGATTGTTTTTTTTTTCTTGTTTTCTTTCTCTTTTTTCTTTGGTAGGCCTGATTTGGAAGAATTTGTATACAAGGTTATTGACATACATTTCTTACCTGCCTCATGCTTAACGCTTTGGTGTATCGTGAACATAAAGTGGTCCATGTTCGTCCCGATAAAAATATACTAGCAGTTTCCTGATGTTTACACATTCCAACTTTTGCTTGTTTGCTTGAATATATATTATAATATTTCGCATTGAAGTTTGCCGTTAGCGATATTAATGGGTGTCACTGTATTAACTGCGTGTTCACCTCGAGCCATTTTAAAATATTATGTCACTTTATTCTTTTCTCATATTTATTCTAGCATAATTATCATCTGTTCTGCGATTCGCCGATTCGCGGTTGCTCTAGGGAAGCAATGAGCTTAATTAGACATGGTTTGATTGAGCTATGAAGCGTTAGCTCAAAGACATAGATAATATTGACGCCAGTTATTTCAAAGGAGTAAAGTTGATTGTTTCAATTGAAAATGGGTGCTAAACCCCGTGGTTCCTTAGGTAGAGTTTACTAGGTATTTAATGAAACTGCTAAGTAAGGACAATAATTGAGCATGAGCGTGCTTTTACAAGTTTTAAAGCTTTTCTTCGAGCTGGGATAAAATAACTGCAAAGTGATTCTGTTCTTTATTGAATAACGATAACATGAAATAAAACAAAATTTTACCTTGGAGTCAAGTTTGCGTAAAACAACGTACTAGAATATTTTCAGAAAAAAAAATATTTGAGTTACGAATGACCGAAACAACCAAGAAAAAAAAAGGTAGCTCGGCTTTCCGGGGTCACATCATTTTTAAGAGCTTCATTCCTACGCAAGTTTATTTATGTTTAAACGAGTAAATTATAATAAATAAATCAGACAATTAATTTTTATGGTAAGGAACATTGAAAATGTAATGATTAAAAAATCTATTTGCTTTTCTAATGAATCTAGAAAAATGGCGTGGTGTTCTGCCTTTGTAAAAGCTTTAAACTTTCGCCTTGTCATATTTCGATTCTCCAAAGTCTTCAGTGTTCCGAGAAGACGAATGCTATCGTTGCGTTTAAACTTAACTGCAGTTTTTGTCACAAAAAAAAAGCGTCATACAATCCTTTGTCAAAGTAGTCACGATCACTGCAGAGCGCCGTCGAGTCACGAGAGCCGAGCATCTGTGACATATCACCCAACCGACCATTGCGACCACTACGACGAGACCGCGGCATTCATTCAGACAGCATATCTTACTACCTCCTTCCAGAATGCGGGTTCCTATAGACGTTTGTAAGTACGGTCTCTGGGCGCCGCCATCATGCTCCTGGTGGGAATAGACCGTCTGATAGTCAAGCATTTATGAGGCGTACAGCCACTAGGCGACGCCATCTTGCTCCTGGTGTGGGTAGACCGTCTGATCGTCAAGCATTGCTGAGTCGTACGGCCTCTGGGCGCTGCCATCTTGCTACTGGTGTGGGTAGACAGATCGTCTGATAGTCAAGCACTGCTGAGGCCGCGGATACGCCTCAGAAATGCTCTATTCGGATGATCTACCCACACCAGTAGCAAGATGGCGGCGCACAGAGGCCGTACGCCACAGCAATGCTTGGCTGTCAGACGGTCTACCCACACCAGCATCAAGATGGCGGCGCCTAGAGACCGTGCTTGCAAACGTCTATAGTTACCGACAAACGTAAAAAAAAAACAAAAAAAAAAACGGAGGGCTTGGCTAAACATGTTTCCACTTGCTAGTTCCTGATTGGACTTCTGGCGTTTTAATATGCCGACGTCGCAACCTCATTGGCTGCAGGGCGCTAATAAGATGTCCGGAACTCACCACGTCCCGCCTGTCTTAAGCTGTCGGCGACTATAGGCCAACCCGAATCTTTGACGTCACGACACTGCGGTGGTGCTGCTGTCGGCACTGCGCATGTGCAGAGACGCTTCATCTCGCGCGAGTCTTGTTGCCGCGCGTGACCAAAGCGGGCGTGTTTATAAAACGCGCGTTGGTCCATGCAATGTCTCGTCGATGTGCGCGGTAGTAAATTAAGAGGGCCGCTGAATGGCGTAATCCTGTCATGTCATCACGGATACCTAAACACTTGCGTGAAACTCTCTGAGTCACTTTAAGAGATGCCCTGTTTTGTATTGTCTTTCTTTTCTTTTTGTGAAGGAGAATGTTTTCAGAATGTTATCCTCGAATAAAGCATAAGTGACTGTCGATAACATATGGGCGTGCAAGTCTTCTTTCCTTTCTGAATTCATTACGTACCGGACATTTTGTGGCTCTGAAGCATGTCTTTTGAGGAACGAGAGCTCACGCTAGAAAGGTACACTGCGCGACAATGTTAGCGCGAACCCGAGATCGTCGATATTTTCAATAATAATTTGAAAAGGTATTGGCGGGCATTTTGATTTACCACTTATGTTAGTACGCCAACAAATAACTTTCCACCCCTAAGAATACTTCCGATGGCAGTTCGATACAGCGCGAAAAGCAGCTGACGAACGCAGGCCTGCTTCATCGGCTTCCCGAGCTTGGAAATGCACACTGCACGTCGGCCTTGTCTGTCGTGCATCTTGATATAAACCCCACATTGCTTTTTCTGTATCTCAATAAGGCCGTTTCTGCATAAATTGGAGATTTTGTAATTTCATTAAACCGCAACCGAACGACACTTTAAAAGCTTAGCCCACGCAATTCAATTATCAGATCTATGAGAATAAATGAAAAAAAAGTATTGTAGCTAACACCCAATTTCAGAATGACTAAAAAAGTAAAGAAATTTCACAAAGTATTTTCCGACACTGACTCGTTCGCGCTAAGTGTGTCGCGGAGTGTTCCTCCCACTGCAAGGAACGCAAAAAAAAAAAAAAGAAAAAAACGTTCAGCCTTTCCACTCTCGTGAGGAAGGAAGACCAGCGTAGTTGTACTCGATTCACTGCCGCAACGCGCACGCGCCCGTTTCCCGCTTCTTCTCGTCCAACGAGCCGCCAGTCGTGGACACGTCTCCGGCGACCCAGAGTCGGTCGCACACAGCTACACCGTGCACACGGCGCACGTGACGCCAAACGGGTAATCCACGAACTCCCTCCGGAACATCGCCCCGGGAACTGTTCAGCCGACGTGGAGCGCAGCCGTCGCCGGGCCTCGCGCTTGCGCTTGGCCTCCGTGGCACGATCGTCGTCCGTGGCGTTGGCCCGCCGGCGCCCTTTACATCGCTGGTTCTGTTCTGGGCGGTGGCTTTCCAGGCGAGCGATGTGCTCTTCTTTGGCAAGAGAATCTGAAGCGCTCGACGCAGTGGAAGTCGAGGCGACAGCGGGTTTGCGGGGGTTACGGACCCATTCGCGCTGCTGCGTACGTCGCCGCTCCTTCCGCAGCCAGTCTTTTTTCCCCTAAAGGGTACGCGGCTGACCCATCCTGAGCCCGAACCGAAACTGATGAGAGCGTAGGAAACAGCGCGCAAAACAGACGAGGACGAAGAAATACTCGTGACGAGCGCTGCGCTCGTTACGTGTGCTTCTTCTCTGTCGTCGTCTGTTTTTCGCGCTGTTTCCTACGATGAATTCCCACCAAAGCGCCGCCCTACTATCCATTTTTCTATGATAGCTGGAAAGGTTGGCGCCATCTACCAGCGACGGCGGCAACAACCATACTGGTTGTGTGCTTGCCGCCGTCGCTTATAGATGGCGGTAGCTGTCCAGAGGCGTTTTTGTCGACAAGTGTATTGTACCGGACACGATCCTCAGGAACCTAGCCCTTAAAAGCTCCGCTGTAAAAAAAAAAAATTAACGCTCGTGTTTAGACAGCGTGAAGATCGATCCCCCTGTGAGGTGTGACGACACTGGTTTCGGCTATACACGAGACATTTCGCCAGTGCAGTGCTACTGCTAGCCTGGGGTCTTTAACGTTCACAACGCAGAAGTAATACACGACCGCACGCCAGTACGATGCTCATCTAGATCGAAACAGGCTGGGGGATCTAACCCAGGATCTCTGGGTTCTGCATCGCGAGCTTTCTCTCCGCGTTCTCCTAAAGTCTTTCGATTAACGCTTTGCTAAGTAGCGACAGCGATTGATGTGCCGACGCACTCTCACATTGGTCCGTGCCCACGTTCCGTTTCCCGTTAGGAAGAAAATGGCGGATTTGACACGATTTCACTCCCGAGTAACGGTTTGGACTGTGGCGCTCGAAAACCAACCCGTGTCTAGCTTTGTTCTATCTGAATTGTCACGTTACGTGACCCGCCGGAGGAGGAGGACTTGTCGCCACCTAGCATAGAATAATCTAGGGACGTTACGTTCTCCGAGCTGCGGTCCGCTAACACGCTCGGCTACCGAGCTCCCTCATTTACTGAATACTTATGTTCTGCTCCCCCAGTTTCTCGTCGCATACTTGGTTAGACTACGATAAATTTATCCGGTGACCTCATTTTGGTGACTCTAGGGGCAGGTGTACCGAGCGCTCTGCGTTCTTGGGTGCCGCCGCTTCATGACACATGACTCACTTCATGGCTCCGCCACGTGCCGCCGCTTCATGACGACAAAAGTGGCGCTGGGTCAAGAATACCGGCTTAGTCTATCTCAGGAGTTGTGTGCAGCAAAGGCAAATGCATAAGCAGGCATATAACTTTCAGACTTGCTTTTCTTTTGCGAGTGCGTGCTCGTAAAAGGAAGGCAAATCTGAAAGCCACGCGCATATAATACGCCTCTGTTTTTGCCACTGATCTCCACCCGAGGGGGCTGGGTGGCGCATTGAGCGGACAGGTATGAAGCCACCGGAAGTAAGCGACTTGTCCCGGAAGTAAGCGCTTGACAGCCTTTCAACTCTTTCGAGTTCTGGATCGAACAGCGTTCAGGGCACTGGATTTTTTTTCTTGTCATCCCAAGAGAGCCTGCTTCTTGCGGAGTAACAGCGCGCGTGCGGACCCGAGAAGTCTCCTGGGAGGCCATTCGATGTGAACATTTTAAGATTCTAGTTGATCAAGTGTGCGTATGTCTCACGTTCAAATGCCTTATTCTAGGGATTTTACCTAGAACGGGAGTATTAAAACCCAATTAAAAGCACAAAAAGATTGACTAAAACATCGCCTGAATGCACTAGGAAGCCCAGCACGCCTGACTTCCGGGACAAGCATCGAACTTCCGGTGGCATTACTCGCGCCAGGCTCGGAGAGCAGCTATGTGCGATCCAGCCCCCTATGGTGGAGATCAGTGGTTTTTGCCTTTGCTGCATGTAATCATGAGATGCAGTATGCACGTTTCAATTGTCTACAAAGGTGACAGTCCACAGGTGCCATATATTTCAGCCAGAGTTCGCTCGCAATGGATCTTTGTGGATAGAGTGCCTCATACACACGCGCTTTTGCTTGAGTGGTGACATCTCAGCCATATTTACGCCCAATCGTATTTTTAGGCATTTTGAAGTGCGCGCAATCCGGTCATCGCGCGAGCGCATAGCTTTGTGCCACTACATAGACGCCATTTTAGCGCCCAAGTCACGCACCGAGTGCGCGAGAGCGTCACGCGCTGGCACATTCAGTGCAACAATGGATGTCTTCACCCTGAAACAGACAGACATGTAGGCACCCTATTTGTGGAAAGTAGCGCGCGCCCTCAAGCGACGCGTGCGAGGCATTATGTAAACAGTGAGGGTGGCTGCTCTGTCGTCTGCTGCTTGCGCCGTACCGCCTGCGAGAACGATGTTGCTTACGTTCGCATTGGGTCCCTATGTACGGCAGTTGGCAACCTTTGCAGCACCCTGTGCTGCGCTGCGTTGGCCCACATGAGGTGAGAAACCTTCAATCCCACACACACGTCGGTCCACTGCCCTTGTTTGGGGTAGGCCATCGTTCTAAATAAGCCGTCGTTTTTTTTCTGTTTTTTTTTAAATAGGGAATCGCGCGTGGGCTACGCGCCAAAGGTGTGAAGTATTGCGCACGCATCCAACGTTTTGTTGTTGTTTTTTGCTACAGGAATTAGTCTTTGTTTACACCTCTGACACGCCAAAAAAAAATTTTTTTTTTAATGCTAGGCGTTGAAATGGCTATATCAGGACATCACCAAAAAATATTTCACTATAGAGTTGCGTAGTTTTTTTATAAAAAATAGAAATACGAGGCCCAATTCAAAGTTCCCGCCGTGCACTGTGACGTAACAGTGTACCGCAAGGTGTCGGGGTGGTCAGAAGGGAGGCATCGACCTACGTCACTAAAAGTGGGTTCACCGGAAGTCACGTGAGTTTCACTCCTCGTGCTCTCCGCGACCGTGCCTAAGATTTTTTTTTTTTATTCTGCTCTTTGTACGAGCGATTGTAGAAAACGAAGTTTCAGTTCCACTAGCTCTTTATCGCTGCACCGTTGGTTCGTTTGCGTGCTGTAAATTTTGAGGACGAAGAGTCAGTGGATCGACGTGATGGAGGTCAATGATGAAAGCGTTGCGAGTACAAGCCAGTGTACGAGTGCATGCCGTCAGTCCGATGATACAGGGCTATACTGGGCGCAAAACAAGCTATCAAGTTTTGAAGAAAAAAATTTAGAACGCTCGCAGAAATTTGGATTGCTAGCATACGACACGCCCGATCGCATTGCTGAAGGTTCAGACACCGAGGTCGTTGAATCATCGGATACTCTCCAGGCTAAAGATGCCTGCCGTCTAAAGAATACGAACTGGTTTGTGTACCAAGTACAAGTAAACGTCGAGCACAAAGTACGTATTTTGTCTAGAACATGAGTAGAACTTGTTTACTAGGTGCACATGCGGCCGATGTATGTCTCTCGGAAATGCATGCAGTGTGATATCTTCTTTAGTTGCTGAAATACCGGGACAGTCCCTCACACCCAGCACCTTCTAGGCATTGTAGTTAATCACGTCAATTCTGCTGGCTCCGCTTCTTCTGCCTTTACAGCAACATTAAGCGATGAAAATTAGCAAATAAAAAGAAACCTTGTCTGCTTGGATCGCTCGTTGGGTGCGAGAGAATAACAGAAATATTTTTTAATGCACGAATAGCACTCTTTGGATCCTTCACGCACTTTTCGTCTATCTATGTATCTATCTGGCTATCTAACCTCTTGCGCTGCGGGTCGATAAATAAATAAAAAAGACCGGCGCCGGCTTGGGGTTCGAACCGTTGACCACTTTGAGTCAGCAGGCAGACGCGTATACCACAGAGCTATGAAGGCAGTCATTCAACGCACTCTAAACGGTTGTTTATATCTTTACCATAGGACGCGCTTTACAGCGCTGTCACAGCTACCGGTGCGCGCGCGTTCCATGCACGAGGGCTCATTCCGCTCTCGTGAGGCTGAGCACGGCCGCTAGCATCACCCTCTCCCGAGCGCGGGAGAGGGTGAGCTAGCGGCCGTGCTCACCTCTCCCGTTGGTTGAGACTATACTCCGTTTCAGCTTGGGTCCAGACGCAGGCGATGCTACAAGCGCGAGCTCTGGGCTTTCAGCGTCCCTGCCAAGCACGCGCGCTCGTGCAGTACAGGCACTGTTCAGGGCCACACGCTCGCGCTCGTAGCATCGGCTGCGTCTGGACCCAAGCTGAAGACGAAGTATAGCTGAGACGCCAGAAAGTCTGGTCGGTACCATTTTGAGTGTTTGTGCGTATGGCGCGTGCTTTGCTCGCCTTCCTAAGTGACACAAACGCACGTGCTGGGCTGCGGAGATCGTGCGCAGGGCTGTGAAAGTGTCAACAAATTTAGAATCGCCTCAAGAGTGGGCTGGCGTATCTAGAGTGTGCCGGCCACCTGACGAACGCGCATAACTCCGCACCGTTTGATGCTATTCGCATTAACGTAGATAATCATTCCCAAAGGATGGGTTCTGCTGATTTTTTTTTAAATATTACACGCGCTCGCGGTAAGCACGAGGAGCGATGCAACTCACGTGACTTCCGGCGATGCCTCCCTTCCGACCGCCTCGACACCCTGCGGTACACTGTTACGTCACAGTGCACGGCGGGAACTTAGAATTGGGCCTTGCATTTCTATTTTTTTTAGAAAAGAACTACGCAACTCTATAGTGAAATATGTTTTTTTTTGTGATGTCCTGATATGCCATTTCAACGCCTAGCACGAAAAAAAAATTTTTTTTTTGGCGTGTCAGAGGCTCAGACTGCAGCCAAAGCAATACCAAGCGCGAGCTAGCATACGCTCCTGGCTTTGAGACATGACATTTCTAGCTCGAACGCTCGTTCTGCGGAAGAACGCTTCGAAGCAACCGACCTTGAGCTCTCGTTCTTGTGGCATTGGCTGTGGTCCCAGCATACTCCGGCGATTTCTTGAGCTACCCAACTAACTATACTTTCAGGAATCACTGGCCTTTAATCTTTCCTGTATGCCATTTAGTATCGCGAAATTCAAGTTATTCTGAAATCGGCCCGTGAAAATGATACAAAAACCAACATTTAAATATACCCGTGCCTTTCATTGTCGTTACGTCAGGGGAAGGCAGGCTTGCAGGTCGAGCGGGAAGTCTGAAAATGGAATACGGCAAGCATTTGTTTGCGCTGCTGCGCGCGCGCTGGAGCAGGCTTCTATAGCAGAAGAAGAAAAAAATAAATGGTGCTTTCATTTGATACCATGAATCAGCTCGTAATCAGTTGGGAACAAATTCTACAGTTTAAAGAGTGAACCTCTGCCTTCCCCTGACGTTACTTATCATTGTTGCCAGTAAAGACTTTCACTTTGAAAAACACGGTGAGGACCAAAATTGTAAATTCAATAACTTCGCGAAAAAAAATTGATTCAATAGTGTGGTTACTATTTCAGCGATTTATGTTTGTGTTCAGCAAATTTTCAAGCAATTCGGGCACTATAAAGAAAACGTGGCGTCGGCATCGTGCGTCGGTAGACCAAAAAATCCACAGTACAAGTTGACATTGTATGCATAAACCATTTGTAATGCTATAACTTTTATGCACATGTAATGAATTACTTAGGCCGCACTATGTAATATTATTAGAATTTTTTTCTTCAATAAGAAGGCAGGAGCAGTGGTGGAAAAAATCACCCGACGTCCTATAAAGCCACGCAATGTATGTAAACAATTTACGGAACTGTTACCAAACATGCGAGCACGACCCAGCTGTTTACTCTAAATTATTGAAGGCGCAGTAGATTATGCCGGGAAGTTTTATATTTATACGAGTATTTTTGTCACGTTGAGTCATCATCACAATGTTCTCGTTTAAAAAAACAGGAACCGCATGGGGGAAAAGGCAATCAGTGCCAGTGCGCCAAAATATATCCATCGTTTCACTACACAGTACACAGGGACCGAGTAAAGAATGCGTAATTTCCTTCACAAGCCCTCTATCCAAGCCTTCCCAAGCCCCTTTATACTTGACCGCCATCTATCACCGTGCGAGTGAAGCGCGCTCGGTGCGCCGAACATAATGTGGTCGGCGCGTGAAACAGAGTCATCACCTAAATGTATTTCTTCCACCGTGTCTGGGGCACGTCTGGGCGGCACAAGCTCTCGTGACTTAAGAGCGGCTGCCAACACTATGAGCTCGCACTTCTAGCCTTCGCTGCGGAACAACATAAGGTGAAACGGAGTATAGTTAGTTCCACGCCGCCGCGGAGGGCGCTGAGGTGTGAGCACCGTGGGATATGAGGTCTCTCCTCGGCGGCCGTGGTTTCGGGGGCGTAGCTTGCTCGCCTTTTCGCGGTGTGCTGGTGGTGTGCGGCCAGTGGCTGGCCTCATCTTTTGCTTTTGGTACTGTGTCGATAACAGGTGCCACCATCGTGCACGAAGGTGAGCCTTAACCCGAAGAAGTCATGCTATAAGGATGGAAAAGACGTGCTTCATTCCCAACTGCAATTCAGGTTACCGGAGTTGTGTAGAGCGAGTGTCCTTGTTGAACGCTCCATCGAATGACGCTCGCCTGGAGCAGTGGCTTCGTGCAATCCGGAGGGCCGATCGCAAGTTACTACCTAGTCTCCTCATTTTGTTGACCAAGTGAAGACCAAGCTTCACAGTCTAATTTCTGTAGAAGACTGGGAATGCGAAGATGTATGGACAGAAAAGGCTGAAGAAACCAAGGCTGTGGACTGCATACTATATTATGTAACTGGGTTTTTGAGTGTGAAAATAAAAAAGCTACACGCTGCCCTGCATGCCAGTCCGCTTTTAGCATCGACAATAACACTTCTGCTGAAGCAGCACTGACAAACGTGAAGAACAGAGGTTGCCTTATACACCCCAACAAGAACCTTTTCCAGCTACTGAAGAAAGCGGAACAGTTCTTCGTGGAAAATAAAAGACACCAGACTGTCTACTGGGACACAATCGACAGTGTTCTTGACAGACGCACAATAACGTTTCCATGCGCTGAACACAAAGAAAAACAATTGCCCAGTTGCTCCACTACTATTTCAGCATGCGAATGCGACAGCACTGTAAGCATATTACCATGAGTATGAACAATCAAGCTCAAAAAGAAGAAATCAGCAAAGCAGCGCTCGTCTTAGTTTAAGAGCATGGGTGAGAAACACAGGATGTAGGCGATGACGTTTTTTGGAAGTATACAGTGAATTCAGCTTTTGTGTACATTTTAAAGCAAAAATATGTCAGGTATTTTTTTACAGATGAAAAGTGATTTATGTCCTATAACCGCTAATATTGTTTGACTTTCAGTCACTGTGTCATCATGTCAGTCAATATGTCATCATACTGTGTCATAATTTTAGTCACTATGTCATCATAAATATAATTTGTTTCTGCTCACAAGGTTTGTATGTTCCACAGTACAAGTTGACATTGTATGTATAAACCATATGTAATTCTATAACCCTTATGCGCATGAAAAGAATTATTTTAGCCCCACTATGTAACATTATTAGAATTTATTTTTTTCAATAAGAAGGCAGGAGCAGGGTGGAAAAAATCACCCGACCTTTTATAAAGCCACGCAATCTGTGTAAACAATTTACGGAAATGTTACCAAACATGCTGTTTGGCAAAACATGCGAGCACGACCCAGGTGTTTACTCTAAATTATTGAAGGCCCAGTAGATTATGCCGGGAAGTTTTATATTTATACGAGTATTTTTGTCACGTTAAGTCATCATCGGAATGTTCTTGTTTAAAGAAACAGGAACCGCACGGAGGAAAAGGCAATCAGTGCCAGTGCGCCAACATAAATCCATCATTTCAATACACAGTACACAGGGACCGAGTAAAGAATGCATAATTTCCTTCCCAAGGCCTCTAACAAGCCTTCACAAGCCCCTGTAAACTTTGGCGCCATCTATCCCCGTGCGCGTGAAGCGCTCTCGCACGCCGAACATAATGTGGTCGCCGCGTGAGACAGAGAGTCATCACCTAAATGTGTTTCTTCCACCGTGTACCAGATATGAAACAAACGGGACTGAGAACAACAGGAAACACAAAACGTCTATAATTGGTACGTTTTATTAACGCGATAGCGTTTAGGAGCTCGTGTCGCAGAAAATCCGGCGTCGGCATCGGCGTCGGTAGACCAAAAAATCCTGGCAGGCACCTGGTAACGTCACATATTACGTCGAACATGACGTCATGAGGGTTAAGATTTCGCGCTTCGGCTGCGTCGGAACTTAAGTTGAAGTTATTATTATTGCACTACATTTTGCTTGTCTTTTCCCCATGCAAGAACTCCCACTTCAGAAAACCCCCAACACACACGCCCTTTGTCCTAATGTCAAAAAACGCTGTTGCAAAAAAAGAAAAAAACACTTTTACCATCAATTTATAAATAAAACGTAATGCAAAAGTAGCGTGCGTTACTTTTTAACGGCCACGTTTTTAATTTGAGGTAACGTTGGTCGGTGACGCGTTCCTTTAATTTACAAGTAACAAGTAATGTATTTCGTTACTTTTTTTCTGAAACTCCTACAACATTGCTCGTTGCGCCAGTGCCACCAAGCGGAAGGAGACCGGCGGCAGAACGGAAAAAGTGTTACTGCTTGTCGTGCCTTAGGGTCATGAGAGTAAGAAAAATATTATACCTTCACTTGAAGGACACTATGTATTTAATCAATTAATAAATACACTTTCGCAGACCCACAGTCTGCTGATCCACTGTGCTTATCCCGCCGGCAGCGCGGAAAGCGGCCAGTAGTAATTGTAGGCCTCGAGTGACCTGTACGCCTGCACCATGTCGGCCGTTAACCAGTTTGGCGAAAAAACTGAATAAACGACGACGTGAGCCATCGAGGTCGGTGGCAGCAACTTCATATCGGAACTCGAGAAGTCCTTGTTTACGGCGTACGGATCATCTAAGGCAACGCCGTCCACGCACAGTTTGTCTCGATACTGCTGCAATTCAGGCTCGGGTAGCGAGCTGAAATAGTCGGGCATACGACATACGTTGACAAGAAAAACGACGCACAAATAAAGCTAGAAGCGTCTCTACAACCTCAACAGCGACCGCACGCCCCACAACGCAATGGCGAAAATACGGAGAGCCTTGCCGCTTCTGCCCACATAGCTGCTGCGCATGCGCGGCCTTCCGGCCGTGTTGGTAAACAGAGCCGCGCCGCGTGTCGGTCTATACTTTCAAAAGCTGCTAAATTCACTCTTTCTCATAATGTAATTTCTTCCACCCTTCCTTTTCCTTGCCTATTTTCTTTTCGGAAGGGAACAAAATAAGCACTCACGTAAATATGTGTTTTTATATATAAAAATCAAAGGTCATACCAAAAACCCTGCATATTAACCACGAAATCTCGTTCTGCATATGAAAATTGCGTGTGTAACCTCTAAAGGAACGGTACAAAAATAGAACCTTCACCTTCTGCCCCTAGCGCATAAATCGAACCATCATTCGTTTGAATGCAACCCTAGAGGGCGCATTATTATGGGTGCAGATGTTTGTAATATGTGTACATGAGGTCGTACAGCACAGTGTTTCCGGGAGGGTTACGTGCTCTCTGCTTGCAGAGTTCTTGGCGATGGAAAGTTCTACGATCTCACGTGCAGCACAACCAGGGTCAGGTACTTACATTACAGTACAGTAATGTACCTTTGGACTCTTGAAAGGGCGAAGCTTTATGATGACCAGAGTAGAGTGGAAAAAATTTAAAATGAACTGTGATATAATAATCCAGCAAATATCCCATTTTACTCGGGCAAAAAAGAAATATAAGAAAACCTTTGTTAATATGAAATTACTTTAAATGCTCTTCATAAGCTTTAACGCAACCTATGAGTGTCCATTCTTCACACATCGTGCACTGGATCGACACTGAACACTGCACTATTCAGGGCATTTGTTCGCCTGCTAACGTGAACATGTTTAAAGTTTGGACACTAACAAGGAGAATCTTATTGTTTTTCAGAATTTTGTGACGGTTTGTGATACAGTACAACCAAACTTTGCCTCTCCTTTTTTTTCTGTTAAATGAATTGAGAATATTATTCGATCTACAGTGCTTATTCATTTTATTATCTTATATTACCATGCTCATGGCCAGGGGCGTTTAGTGTGTTTTAGAAATATACGCAGCAATAAACAGACCGTAAAAGAACTAAATAACCGTTATTAAAGGGATACTGAATCGAAACTTCAAATACACCTTTCATGTTCAGAAATAAGTTAAACATGATGAACCCTATCTGCTAATGACAATTGCGCGCTTGTGTTTTGAACGGATTGCTGTATTTTTCGTTCCAAAGGACCGATTCCAGCGAGCACCCGAAGGTCAGCCATCGGAGAGCGCGATGCATCCCGGGAGACGTGACGTCAACTGTCCCAGCACGAGCAAAGCTGCTTGGGAGGAAACCGGGAGAGAAAAGAAATCCGGTTTGACAGGGATCGAGCACACGCAGCTTGCCGCCGTACTTCCACGGAGCGGCGTTTCCTTTAAGTGCATACCGTGACGTAACGCCATTCGGTTTATTCCTTTGAAATAATGTTTTGGTGCCTTTTCGAGCCAAAAATGGGTGTATCTGTGGTGTGGCCAGAACGGGGTTGACATTTAGATAAAAAATAGGCACTAGTGTTTCGTCGCAGATTTCCTCTAAAGCTCGGTGATACAATAAATGTGAATACCGGCCTGTGTAATATTGTTAGTATCAACAATTTCATAAACTGATGTGGCGAGGTGATTCAAGTTCATTGAGATGGAGGAACACAATAATTATAAAGCGTGTTTGTGCTGCAAGACGTAATACTAATTTTCGTTTATTGTTAACGCGTGCCAATAAGTATTGCAGTGGTGTAATAATCTGTACCTGAGAGAAGAATTCTAAATGAGTGCTTAAAAACTAGTCTTTGTACACCCGTGTAGGTCAACCCGATAAAAAATATGTTAATATTCAGATCATGCCCAACGAGCGCTGCTTTGCATTCTCAGAAAGGTGAATTATAACGTAAACATATGATAAAAGTAGCTATATAGAAAAAGGCCAACACAAAATCCACATGGAAAACAACATAAAAGAATGTCCTCAGAATCATGTGATGTATCGTGTCGTGTCACGGGTTGTGTCACGCAACCGAATCGAGCGACGTGGTACAACCGGAGTCTACAGGTCTGGGTGTAAACACGATTATACCAATGTTAACGACTTAGAAACATTCTACGCTGAGTTTTTGGAACCTCTAATCTATACATTCAGGTCGTTTTTTTTCTTCTTTTGAGGTTTTTAAAGTGCGGTTGTTGGCTCGCTTTATATTATGGTAGTGAATATTTGAGTGACGCTGTCGCTCGAAACTTCCATGGTGGTTCTTTGTGCCCTTTCGCATTATGTTACTATCTTGTTCTTCCGTAATTTTAGACAATTGTACATTCTGGTGATTTTTTTTTTATTTGGGACACTATTAACAATCAGTGGAAAAAAAACGAGTTTGGAGCATACAGAAAGCTTTAATTAAATGCTCGCCAATAGTCACGCTGCAATGGTGCTGGGTGTTTCTTTTTTTTTTAGCGCACCATCGTTATCCAGAAACATGTGTCTATTCATTACCGAGCAATTTCGGACATCTCGGACTTCGGACATATACATATATATATATATACGTGTAGGTAGGATCGCTAACCCACAAACATCAAGTATATATGGGTTTAAGAAAACATGAATCACTCGGGCAAATGAACCAATAATTGTCTCTCTATTAATTCGTTGTCTTAAACTTCAGACGGTAAAAACATTCACTCATATGACAACATTCATCATTATCCAAGACTGACTCCCCAAAACATCCATCTGCTAAACAGGTGGAGAATCGCAACGGCTCTCATTTCGGTGAACGGCCTGGTGAGTTTTCAAGAGATGTTCATCGGTGAATGCCATGGCGCATGTGCTGCATTTGTAGATCTTTCCTTTATAAACGAGTGAACTAACATTCGAGGAAGCCTCAATTGAAAGGGAAGCTTCAATTGAAATACACTTGTTTCGGCGGGGCAATTCGACAATTCTTCTCTCGTACAAACTGCCTGGTTGGCATTTAGGTGCCGCACCTCAGCGACCGCCACGTCACAGGCCTTGGACATGTGCGCCATTTCACTGATGGGGATACCGTCATGAACATCTTTACAATCCTTTCTATTGAAAGTGGACCATTGAGTGGCAATTTTCTCAGTGTGAATGGCCGGATGAGACTTTGAAGGCCTATCGTCTCTACATACCCCCTCAGAAGTGCTGCATTTGTAGAGACTCTGTGGATAATCCTTGGGCATTAATTCATTATTATTCAATCCAGACTTTAATTGAAACGTACTTGGGTAGTTGGGATATTTGAATAGTGGCCTTATATCTTTGTGAAACCATTCATGCCGTGTCAAAGCGGATTGCGATCGAAACGGTTGTGAGCATGTGTTGCATCGGTAAGGGTTCTCAAGTTCATGAACTTTTTTGTGGATGCTCAGGCTAGACCTCCAGTGAAACTCTTTTGAGCAAATGAGGCACTTGAAGCGCTTTGCGCCTGTGTGTTTCGCTTGGTGAGATGTGAAGTTGAACTTCCACTTGAATTCTTTGCCACAAGTTTCACATTTGTAGGGCTTTTCGCTAGTGTGAATGCTTTTGTGAAGATCCAACTGGGACCTCCATCGAAATATTCTTGGGCAAGCGGAGCACTTGAATGGCTCTTTGCCCGTGTGAGTAACTTGGTGAAGCACCAGATGATCTTTCTTGGTGAAGGCTTCACAACAAGCGTTACACTTGTAAGGTCGTCCACCCATGTGCATGATATTGTGGGAATCCAAGGACGATTTCAATCGAAATTCCTTATGGCAGGTCGGGCATTTATAAGGTCTTGCGTCTGAGTGTCTCGCCTGGTGACATATGAGGCTGCTTTTAGACACAAACCTTTTGCCGCAAGTGCTACATTCGTAGGGCTTTTCATTTGTGTGCCCCCTTTCGTGGATTTTCAAGGAGGACTTCCACCTAAAATCTTTTGGACAGGTGGTGCATTTGAAGGGCCTTGAGTCTGTGTGCGTCCTTGCATGAATCTCCAAAATATTTCTTGTCATGAATACCTTCTTGCAGACGTTGCAGCTGAAGGGCCGGTCTCCCGTGTGCGTTCTTTCATGATATGTGACGGCCGTTGAGTGACGGCCGGAATAAGGGCAGAATCGGCATAGGTGAATGGTCTTCTCGCCTTGGTCTTGACATCTCTTGTCCAGCCGGCCTTCGAAAGAAGACAGGCTGCTGCTCACGCCAGGATCGGAGCTCTTTCCTTTCACATTGTCCAGCTCTGTTATAAAGACATATTGAGCTCATTATTTTTACCATATAGTAATAGAATCTAGGGAAAACGAAAATTTATCAAGCTCCTAAAGGGGAAATGCTGCATAGACGTCAATGGCCTTTCATGGGTATACGTAAGATATTGACACGAATTCAAACTGTTCAAACCAGTTAAAATGTATCGGAGCAAAAAAACACTTCATTAAAAAGTATCAGGCTCGGTTGATCTTTGCCCGCGGGTGTGGCACCGCTATCTTTTACCCCGCGGTTGAATAAAACGAAGAAAAAAGAACGGCAGAAACAAGGATCATTAAGGTGCTGGCCAGCTTCAATATAAAACGTTTCTTACATTTCTTTTAGATTTGTTTTTTCTAGAGGCATCAGATTGTGATCTTTGATCACCGCCTTTTTCGTGACTATTAACTGTATTCGAGTTTAGGTGTTTTATGTGACAAGGTGAAAAACTAAAAACCGTGGTTGCAGTCGACCTTGCCTTGATTCGCCACACAGCTGCTATTCAGGTGGTCTCCCAGGTGCTGTTGGCAGGTAGACATCCTGCCGATGTCCTCAGTTCGAGAACAGTGTCCCGTAGAGGTGGGCAGTATCTCGTCTGGCACTGTTGAAGCAGAAGACGGAAGATGTCGGTTACGCATCCAGACAACAAAAACAAATATATCTCTCTACAAATGGATTTGATATTTCGCAATAGAATAAACTTAGAAGCTTGTACTTGTAGATATCAAGGTGTAAATCACCAAAGACGCATCTAAACAAATTTTAAAAACTTGATGGCTCTTGTGCGGCCCACATGACAAAAACAATATAACTTTCAAGAACAAACACTCAGGAGGGAAAGAAAAAGTTTCATGGTTCTTCAATATTTTAAGGTTTTGGCATAGCGACAACGCCACGTTATATTTACCACTTTGCTGAAACTGGACCAGGACGCAGTGCGATAAAAAAAGTTTTATACAATCGTCATCTTGTACCGTGCGGACGGAAAGACCTACCGGATCTATTAAATATCCGTCTATGAGGCCCCCAGGATTTCCTAAATGTTTTGACGTACCCATCAAAAATGTTTGACGTGTTTGAGATGTCCGTCAAAGGGTCCTGGCGTACCCTTTAAGAATTTCTAAAGGGTGTAAGAGACAAGTCATAGTTTTCTTAGAGACCTATGGCGTCTGTCTCGATCATTTCTGTGAAACCACAGCACCAGTCCGTGGTTTTCGGTAAACGTGCTACTGACAGTGTGCATGTGTCCGTGTGGTGCATGTGTCCGTGTGGCGGTTTTTTACTTGAACTACCATACATCTCAGGAATTTACCAAACAGCATTGTGAATACCTTGAAATATATTTTTGCGATAAAAATTCGGTTGTCCCTATTTCGTCTCATCGCTTTCGTCTACAGCTGCTTGACCCCAAGTTTGAGCAAACGTTGGTTCTTGTCGTTTTTGAGCTACAACATGCATGTAAAACTCAACGTCTGAAATAAATTTCCAATACCGTTTTAAACTGCTTTTTTGGTGTATAGAATTCACAGTCATTTGGGCGTCCAAAGGGTTCAAGTGCTGAGGGGATCTGAAAGGCTGAAGGGTCTGACGGGATGAAGGGGTTTGAAGACCTGACGGGCTGAAGAGGCTTGTAGGGCTGAGGGGTTTGATAAGCTGAAGGGGTTTGAAGTGCTGAGAGGGTTCCATAGCATTTGAGGGTTGAAGTGTTATATTCAATAGGGGTGTATTACGGCTAACTAGAACGGTTTCCTTAAGGTTTGTTTCTGGTCCAGTTGTGGCATGGCAGTAGAAATGATGGAATGACAATAACGATGTGCTAAAAATCCCTAATATAAACAAGGTCTGAGGTATCTGTATTAATCGGAAGTAAATACCTAGTATTTTATATAGAAACACCAGTGTCCTCAAAACCACTTCGTATCATAAAATCATTTTGTAAGCCTCCTGTGTTCCTTCTTCACTTTTCTCAAGATAATAAACATTAGTTTCAGTTTATTTTCTGACAGCTCCCAGCCTGTTAGAAACCTCATAAAGCAGGTTCCAATAGGAAATTAAAAGCGTAAGAAGTGCATTCTGTATTTGTTTAAGGCCCTTGACACTGAGCTCTTTTTGGTTATGTCTAAATGCCCATTTAACGAAATCAGTTTCTATTTGAGAGATGAGCTAAGTGCATGCAATTGGTCTTCTTTTGCAAAACAAATACTCGCGCTGCATAGTCTACACATCCTCTAAAAACTACGGGCTTGAAGAAGATGGTAGAATAAAGGCCAAGAACTCAGAAAATTTATAACTATATTAGAAGGAAGTCAAGGCGCATGACAATCGTCCCTCTGCACCAACCCCACAAAGTATGGCGTGTTCGAGAAATATCCAGCTGTAGTGTCCACTGCTGTAGTTGTCTTCTGTCACACAAATCATATTCGCGCCAGCAGATGCTCACGTATAGTTCCCGCCTGACCCCACAGTCTGACGAAGGCGTATCACGGAATGAGAACCATGTAACCGAGGTGTCGGTTTTAGGTCAAAAGAGCTTCAGGCGGTCGAAATGAGTCCTCAGACCTCCGCTCGGTCGTGCCAGATGCCCTCCATTGGTTTGGTACAAAAAACCAGAAATTTACGCCTGCATCACACATAATCTTACAAATAGCTAAGATCAAACATGTCTGTATGATCCAACTGTCTTCATTTTCTGACAAACAGTAATTGGCGCGAAGCTAGAGATTTGCGAATTAATACTGTAATACCTATTTTTTTGGCTAAAATAACTACTAATTCTCCTTTAGTAAACGCTGCACAACTTCAAAACGAAATCAAAGTACGACTTCACTTTATCTCCCATCCCAGCGCGTGAGCTACACCGGGGCCACACAGTAAACAAATGCTTTATCCAAGTAAACAGAAGTCACTCTATACTTTAAGTAAACGTGTTAGCAGCACCGGAGAAACTCCACGCAAAAACCCGCAATACATATAAAACAAAATAATCTCGCTCAACTGTCAGCACTGACTGTACAAAGTACCTTCTGCCCCCTTCGCATTTTATGCTTCCATTGCCCATTTCGTGCTATGCCGGGGGAGTAACGCGCATTTTGAGCGCGCCTGTCTCGTTCGCGCTCTAGTGCAAACCTTCCTGAGATAAAACTATCGCACTTGTAAATTCAGTTTGGCTCGCTTGTTTCGACAAAACGATCCATACATTCAAGGTAGACGCCGGTGAGAGGAATGCGGCGGCTGTAAAAGCAAGATTGGGAACAGCGGCAATGTCCTTTTACGTCTTCGCAATGCATCGAGAATGCGAAAACGGATATACGTGAAATGCCTCCGGTGTTCTAGATCTCTCATATACTGTTGCTAATGGTGCATGTCTCTTTGGTTCTCCCCTGCATATGACATTCTGTTCAGGTGAAGCACGGCTTTTCTGGCTGACGACCAAACTTCAAAAAGAATGTGCACATTGCATATCTACTACACGCTGCAAAGTTTGTCCTAGTCACTCAGAGCTTAAAGAAGCACTGACACGTCAAAATTCTTTTTTCTTATTATCCGAAAATTGATTTAAAACGATGCCTGGACATTAACCTCTAAATTCGAAATTTAAGCATTCAGTATTTGTGAAATAAAAAAAAACAATTCCAAATTACGAATTTTAATTTTCCGCGCGATTCGCGCCAGTGCAGAGACGTCAAATATTGAGCCGTTCTGCGAGTTGAGTTTCTCGCCTCCGAAGTGCCGTGTTCGCCGGCCTCCCGGGAATAACCTGGTTTTCTCCGTGCCTCGCGCCTATTTTTGCGAGCTGACGACGCGTCACTTTCGAGTTTGGAGTCCTTTTAGAACTCTTTCAGGGATATCAAATTCTTTGAAATGGTGCGAGGTCGATGAGAACGCGCAGTGAACTTTTGTGAGCCACGTCGCGCCGGTTCTGCGTGAAAGGCTGCCCTGGCGGAGTCACAACCGAAACGACGGTACACAGACACCAGACCCAGTTGTTTTGACCGTTTGACGATTTCCTTTTCGAAGTCTGAGAGTTCGTCGGGCACCTAAAATGACCACTTGGTCCGACTACCCGACTCACCGATCATCCTCTGCTACATGCATCGAGCGCCGCCATGTTTTACGAGGGAGAATAAAAAGCAAGAAGGCGGCATCACACCGAACTGCGATTTTCGGTATTTCAAAAAGAAGGGCCGTGCGTGGTGCATTCGTAATTTTGTTAAGAAACATGTTTTACGAATGCCGTCACTAAATATTATAAAAATTTTGCGTACAAAGCTTCTAAACTTTATAGTATTTGACGTCACGAATCAAAAGAAGCGAGGACGTGAGGAGCGGGAAAGAAGTGCTTCAAAAATAAAAAGGGCGCGCGCGCGGGTGGGAAAATATTTCTTCGCGTTGTAGTATTTTTTGCGTGTCCATGACTATAACCTGCATCGTTTTAAAGAACAAAAAAAAACTACGACCTTTGGGGTGTTAGTGCCCTTTTAAGAAACATGGGGCGTGGCTTATTATGCTCGCGCTTCTCGCGTCGTGATTGGTTCTTTGGCATTCGTATCGGCTAACACCGCAATTTAATTGGCTGCATAGCTGTAATGATATGCATGAAACTGGTCAAGCCCTGCCCTTCTTAACAATCAACTCCGGTGAATTTTTTCCCCTTTTTAAGGTTTTGGGATAATGATTGTTTTTAGCTCAGTCAACGCCCCTGAATCGCGAGGTATAATGTTTTGTTTCGATATCTTGTGTCGTTTTATCAATATCACTGCTCAAAGTTCGGCTTCAGGCGTATAGGGCCGCACCGAAACTATCTGGTAGATGGTAACACTGATATCAGCTGTACGGCTGCGACATGACGTCACGGTGGTGCTGTGATACGCGTCGCTCAGTGTTGCTTGACTAAAAGCTAACCAGCTTGCCACCTGCCAAAGAGCAGCTGGGCGCATCTTTAAAATCGGTTTCAGTGGAGTATGCGGCTTCACTTTGACATAATATTTCGGTTGCGATCATATTTCGTGCCCCTAAAGCGATACCAGTCATTTATTTTGGTTTCGTTTTCGATCGGAGTTGCACTTTAAGCTAAGAGTCTCAATAGTTGCATCTTCTCGGGTATTTTACTGTTATGAAAATAAAATAATGCTAAAGAAAGAACTTTCCGGCTAATATCTTTGCATGGCATGGAATCGGATTCATCGTCATCCTTTTACTCAAAGGCATGAGTCAACCAGAAAAAAAGCCATAGACCAGGGAGCTTACCTTCAATCACCCGCAAAGGACCGTCCCTCCAGTGTCCCTCGAGATGCACCTGCAGTGACAACACGGATTCCAGGGCCTCGGAGCACCAGCCGTCGTCGATGCGAAGGGTCACGAACTCATCTGACTCTGGACAAGGAAAAGCGCCAGCCATCCCACTTTAAGCACTCGAAGCAGATCTATACGGAAATCAGGAATCGTGTACTAACATTCATAGCTATTTTACCATAATCGAATGTCAAATGTATTCTATATATATATATATATATATATTACTGGATATCTCGTGCTCGCACACAACAAGTAATAATTGATCAGTGATCACAATTCACCTTTTTATGAAAGTGTTATTTATTTTATTTCTAATGATATTGACCAAGAAGAACGAATTGCATTTGCCACTGTATAAATATAAATTAAGCATCAACAGAAACTTCCACTCTTCCAAGTGTAGTATCAATAATCGGAATAAGACGCCAAGTTTTCATAACTTCGTGTTATTTATTTCGGAAGTTAAAAGCGATTTTTTTATATGTTCAATACAAAAATGGCTGCAGCAGTGCTCGTGAATACAAGAAGATGATATTTCAGAATTTTCATTTAGGTAACACTTAACTTATGGGTGCCGCTGATTTTGTTTCTTTTTTAAATAGTGCTTAGCATAAGTTCTTGATGTTCATAGCCTATAAAAGTGCATTAGTGTTTCTCTCCACAAACCAACAATCACAACAAACATAAAAAAACGAGTAGCGTTCACTTTGTTAATTCACAACCAGAAGGGCCACGTTACGTGGTGCCGAATATATACCGCCAATACTCTTCATAGCCACGCCCTGGGATTGTAGATACATAGGGTCATGAGACCATGATAGACATGTACATAAGGTCATGAGACCATGATAAGACACGGCTCGTAGTTTCGGATTCAATTAATTTCTAGGTACAACAAATTGTGGAATGTGTATGTGTATGGGAGGGGAGGCGGAGGTGGAAGGGGGTTATCTCGTGTGCACCCTACCGTGGTCCAAGACAAGGGGACATAAAATCAGCAGAACCCATCCTTTGGGAATGATTATCTACGTTAATGCGAATAGCATCAAACGGTGCGGAGTTATGCGCGTTCGTCAGGTGGCCGGCACACTCTCGATACGCCAGCCCACTCTTGAGGCGATTCTAAATTTGTTGACACTTTCACAGCCCTGCGCACGATCTCCGCAGCCCAGCACGTGCGTTTGTGTCACTTAGGAAGGCGAGCAAAGCACGCGCCATACGCACAAACACTCAAAATGGTACCGACCAGACTTTCTGGCGTCTCAGCTAGTCTCAACCAACGGTACTCTAAACGGTTGTTTATATCTTTACCATAGGACGCGCTTTACAGCGCTGTCACAGCTACCGGTGCGCGCGCGTTCCATGCACGAGGCTCATTCCGCTCTGCGTGAGCTGAGCACGGCCGCTACATCACCCTCTCCCGAGCGCGGGAGAGGGTGAGCTTAGCGGCCGTGCTCAGCCTCACAAGAGCGGAATGAGCCCTCGTGCATGGAACGCGCGCGATGGTAAAGATATAAACAAGTGTTTAGAGTGCGTTGAATGACTGCCTTCATAGCTCTGTGGTTAGCGCGTCTGCCTGCTGAACAAAGGGTCAACGGTTTGAATCCCAGCCGGCGCCGGTCTTCTTTATTTATTTATCGACCCGCGGCGTAAGAGGTTAGATAGCCAGATAGATACATAGACGAAAAGTGCGTGAAGTATCCAAAGAATGCTATTCGCATTAAAAGGTCGCGCTTTAACAGGAAGGTTCCATTCGTTTTCTTGTTCTTGCTGTCCAGCGCCTGCGATCGCTTCTGGACAACCCAGTGAGCGGATACCGACCTTCGCTGGATGGTTCCAGAGCAGAACGGATGTATTCCGGAATCATTAGCCAAACCGTGGGAGCCAACATGCCGTATATGTGTGTAGCGTGCGTGTGTGTGATGTGTGTGTACGTGCGTGCGTGCGTGCGTGTGTGCGCGCGCGCGTGTGTGTGTGTGTGTGTGTGTGTGTGTGTGTGTGTGTGTGTGTGTGTGCTGTGTGTGTGTGTGTGTGTTGTGGGGGCGATAACAAGGGGGGGGGGGTGACCGAACGACAATACCGATCGTACCTCACATACACCATTATTTTTCTCGTTTGTATGTAGAAGGGGGTGCGGGATTGGGAGGGAAGGGGCGGGGTGGAGAGGATAAAATGCGAAGGTTGATACGAGGACGGGCTAAATGAAACGGGACCAACCAAGGAGTTTGTTTAGAGAATTATCGTTCGAGAAGGTAAAATAATGAGAAGTTCGAAACGAGAATGGGCTCAAATCACGGCCCCTCGAAAAATCCGGAAAGAACTTTCCTTCTTTCACAGCAGCAATGGCTGTCTCAACTTTATTCACAGGCTCATGTGGAAGCTGAGAGGTTAACACATTCACAATCCAAGTCCTTGTAGTTCAGGGCTCAGGTGTATCAACTCTCTTTGTTGAAAAATATGTCAAACAGAATCTGCATACAAGCTCCAGATTCCTGTTTGCATTCAAAATGACACTGGGTACCTTTTTTATAATTGAATAAACATACAACAGCGCAAAGATGACAAAAAAAATCTCTACGTGGTTTAGGTGTGTGGTGAGAAAATCTTCGCCCTAGGGCATTAACGTTCACACAGCTAGTCTTGTGAGGGGGCAAAAGGGCAAATGATGCTAAACTTGTAGGTGATGGCGATAATCCAACGCGGCACCCTATTCGGTATACATTGTGTTCACCAGGAAGGTGGTTCTGGATGTTTCCGTCGAAATTTAAGCTCAGACATTTTGGTTCATCCTCTGTTTCGCGGATACCACTGGGGCTGAGAGCACTTACCTTCCTTCACGGTCGTAGTGGCCCTCTCCAGTTCATTCACGGGCACATGGGAAGCTGACAGGCTGTGAGCTTCTTCACAATCCGAGCCGTCGCCAACTGAAACGGCACTAGCATCATCTGGCTCTGTCGGAGAACATGAAAAGAAAAATTGAATTTGAAATGCATGTTACTATTTAACTCCCACATCGACTCCGAATACGTTTGTAGAGTTTATGACAAGTGACCCATCGCCTCGACAAGAATGGAAGAAGCACATGGGCTTGCCTTTTTTTATGCGCGGAGGGCCGTCTTTGTCGTCTCCCTCAAGCTGCATTTGCAAGGACGATACGGAGTCCAAGGCGTCTGAGTACGGGCCCTCGTCGATCCGAAGTGTGGCAAACTCGTCTGGCTCTGATGGAGTAAAATCGGAAGTTATCTGCCCGTCATCTTCGGAAGGCGACTCATACGGAAATTCAGAATCATTGAAATCAGTTTTGACCTATACGTCTTGCATCAGCCTTTCTGAAGACTTGTTTGCTGCAATAAAACTCTACTAAGTCCCTCTAAGCTCAGTGGCACCATACACCAGTTTCAAAGGACCTTATGCTAAATTACCAAAGCAGCAAGGAGCGTGCGCGAGTGTAGCCACACGCGCTGCGCGTGCTGCCTCTTGCAGTAGTAACTGTTCGAAAGCAACAGCCCAAAAACAAATCGCGCTTGGCACGCGTGGTCATCAGCACTTTATTTTTGTTATTTACTTGGAATCTTTTATACAAATAAGGTGAGCGCGAGCACAGCGTGTACCTACGTTCCCAGCATACTCCTTAATGCTTGTATAATATAGCAAAAAGGACTCTTTATTTATTTACTTATTTCTTTCTTTATTTGCTGTTCTCTCAGGTCCCGAAGACATTATAGGTGGGGAGAGTAACAAAGGGGAGAGGGGGAGCAACAACTTTCGAGGGTGTCCAACTAAGAAGTCTCATTTCCGCCTCCTTAAACAGAAAACTCTGAAGACTCTCCCATACGGTGCATTGAGCACGTCTCCGACTTGTGTGTTTAGCGTCCTATTGCGCTCATGCATCCAAAGGTGTCCCGAAGTGGCAACAAATGACGTCATAAAATCCAGAGGGACACACTGTCACATGTCGCCTGCGCAGTGGGGGAGCGTGATGTCACCGACGGAGCGCCGTGTGAAGAAGGAAGACGTGGCGCACTGCTTGTAGGAATGCGCTGCGTGTACGAATGCTCTCGCACTCTTACACGTTAGCAGTCTTAAGTGTCTTCTCCAATTTTTTTTCGGAGATATAATTTTGAGTATTTTTTCAGGTAATTCAGTAAAAATCTAGGGTACATAATAATTTCTTCTGGCCTCTCCATATTTCGTAAAAGTAAATGGTTCAATACAGTTTCTATTTGGTCTCAACTTTCTTCCTTTTGCATTTTCCACTTTATGTTTGTTGTTGAAAAATGTTTTATTTTAATATCGCACTTCATCTGGTCTCTAAAAGGTAACATTATTAGTTCTTTATGCATATAATTTTGCAGACCAGTTTCTTCACTTACGTACCCTATATTTTTGGCTAGCCATTTTTGGATCGATTCTATTCTTAGTTGCAGATATTTGGCACAGTGTCCGTAGACTGTTATCCCATCTTAAAGTGTGGACTTGCCCAGTGAATTGTATATCATTTTAGTATGAATCAAGGCACCAGATCTTGTATGTGATACATCTGCGCCAGTAATATCCTTAATTTCTTTTTTTAATTATTCTACATGAATATCCCATTTCATATGATCATCTATGGGCATCCCTAAGTATTTGACATTATCACCCCATTTCAGCGGGACGCATGAGCGATTATTGCAATTCTGCTGGTGCATTTATATTGGTAATTCAGTTGATACTGGTTTCTCACGTCTCTGAAGCATACTACTTGTGTTATAAGAACGTTTGCAAAAATTTTATTTTTTCGTTACCATTCTGGTAATTTATAAATGTCTTCTTGTATCGTCTTTGCAGCTGCTTCGTAATTTTTGTGTGCATATGCAATTACTGTAACGTCTGAAAATTGAAAAAATAACTCACTTTTTAATTTCATTTCTGCTATCTCAAAAACGTATAAAGTAAAAGTAGTGGACCAAATACTATACCTCGCGGTACGCCCTGTTTGACTGATTTTTCTGCTATATTTTGAGCCAAGTCGTACTATCTCATACCTGTTATTAAGATAATTCTGCAATAGGTCCTGCATCTTTCCTCAAATACCTATACTGTGCAATATACCTAGTAATATAGTATGGTTTATTGTTTCAAAGGTTCTACTAAAGTGTGTGAATAAAGCTAGAACATATTTACTTCTGTCCATATTTATTCACATACTAAAAAAAAAGTATTCTAACAGGTCACTGGTTCCTATGTGCCCCTTGTGAGAAGACGTGATTAAATTACTATCTTCATTCTGGAAGCCCTTCCCGAATGAGACAGCAAGCATGTCCTCTTTCTTTGTAACCGTTCAAAACGAATTTTACGCAAAACGCAAAATAATGCATAGATAGTTGCCTCAGTCGTACTTCGATGCACAAAAGCGAGAAATGAGGCACTAGTGCTACAACTTTAGGTCTAACAGTTATATCATATACCATGTAAGCCAATAGACCATTTGCTGTATTACCCAAGCATCAAGGAGAATGCAGGGATTGGTGTTCCACGCGCCACACGCGTACGCCTTTCCTGTATAAAAGATTCGAAGTAAATAACCAAAAGAAAGCATTGACGAACGCGCGTGCAAGATGCCATTTGTTTTATAGGTCTTTGCTTTGGAAAAGTTACTACTGCTGAGGCCAGCACGTGCGGCGCGTGGAACACCAATCCCTGCATTCTCCTTGATGCTTGGGTAAGACAGCAATAGGTCTATACTGGCAACACCCGCGGAGCGCAGGCGAAGATAAGTGACCTCAGGCGAAGAGTGATCGCAGCGCCCCTGACGAGCTCGGAGTTCTCCGCTAGCAGACGAAGTCTGCACAACGCATTGGTTTTCCCTATCTACGTGCTAGGTGACAAATGCAACAAAAAAAAGTGCCACGGGTATTTGCTGTTTTGAATGTTAAAAAATAAGTGCCACCTCAGGAGTGAAGGACATTTTCTTATCGTGGAAAAAATGTCACAGCTTGTAGAGTGAAATTTTCGGAACTCTCCAGAAGAGAATACTCTGTCGCAACCTATGTAAGTCACGTAAAACACGAATATGCTGTACCTTTGCGCTGTGTTTTGGAAAAGGGAAAGGTATACAAATTTCAGATCATAGCTGCGTTTCAACTTTACTGTGCATATCAATCAATTCGTTTTGCTGTTGCAATTCCCATTGCTCATGAATGTCTTGCTTATAACCGTTTTGCCGAAAGTTAAGATTGTCGTTAAGATTGTAGTTAAAATCGTCTCCGGATGAAGCAAAAGGCAATTTCGAACCACGTACGTTACTGCGATGTCAGTATGCTCTGGAAGAAGTCGTTGTGCACATGCAAATCTGACGCTATTACGAAAATTAATAAAAGGGGAGTTACAAAAAAAAAGCCGACTTCTCGCGTGTACAAAAGAAAAGAGAAGAGAGCGTCGTAGCGCAAATAAAGGCGATTTCGGTGTAGGCGTCGGGACGACTGAGTTCTGCGTCTTCTACAATAAAGGCCGGCACCCGTTGAACCGTCTCGCAACTCCTTCCGTTTTTCAGTCTACTTTCTTTATGTTTGAGGCGACGCTACGCCGCCGCGTGCTTTCTTCCTCCTGCTTTGGTGTTGTTGTTTTTTCTCTCTTGTTTACTTGACGTTCTAACCATCGCGCAGTTTGCTTTGCCTTGTTTGACTTAGTTTTTACTCTCTTTCCTTTGCTTTGGCTTTTACTACCGACGGTTCGTCTGTTACGCTATGCCCGGATATTTTGAGGGCCGTCTGCAACTTTGATGTTGTTGTTTTCTTCCACTGTCGTCTGCGATAGCCTCCTATTTTCGCCTTTGATTGCGTTTTTAATCCGAAATCTTTATTTGTGTTTTTTTTTATATATTTAACAAATATATGAAAAAAGTGTAAGCTCGTTATACATTTCATTCGAATTTTATTTCTTTACGCGGACACGTATGCTATGGGAAATCGTTTGTTGATCGGCCGCCTTCGGGAACACACCAATGCATACTTGGAAATGGCAGGCATGCCATGTACTGCCTACCATTGCAAAAACAAGTTTTTGCAATGTGGTGGAAAATCCTTCTCCCGCTTCCCGAAGACCGAACAAACGTGAGTAATTATCTTTCTGCAGCATTCAAATTAAACTGGAAGATCTATCGAAGCATGGCTTCAAAATTGCCACTGACGCCTCAACGGACGATTATGACAACTCCTCGGATATCGCGGAGAACTTCATGGACACACGCAAAGAACTTCACGGACGCTGCACAACTGAACTTCCAGTCTTATGTAGCCGGGTGGGAATCCAGTCAGATCTGTCATCATTCTTGCCAAGTTGAACCGTAATCAGAAACATGGAACACATCGAAATACATTCCGTTGAAGAACAAGAAATATTCGCATGCGAAAATGACACCACCTTCCGACTTAGCTCGTCACCTAGCCGGTAACATCAGCCGTGCCTTCGACACACATTTCACTGATATATTGCACCACACAAAAGTTCAGCTGAAGGCGGACTTGAAGCCGCTGATCGACACTCCAAACAAAGGCACAGTCTGCCAACATTGCCTGAATACGTACGTCAGCAAGTACTTGAATGTTAGTTGGAACTGGTTCGACGAGCGAGCAAACGAAAAACCTGTCAAGCCATTGGAAAAAGAAATGACAAAGCAAAAAGCTCACACACAGGCTGCTAGCATATAGCAGATTGCAGCGTGCGAGTCTTATTTACCGGGCAGTAAGCTGTACTACGTTATTCCTTTCCCTTGTTTTGTTTTAGTTCCTACCAACGCCGCGTAAGCAAATAAACAAACCCGTAACAAGCAGCTGAAAAAAAGTATGTGAAGCTCTTTCTTTTTCGATTAGTTTCGTGGTGTTACTTCCGCTTTGTTTATTGTGGACTCAACACCGACGGCGGCCACCACATGCTCATTTTCAATGCTTCTACCGACGCCCCGCGTTTCATAAGCGCCGCAACGTTCGTCGTTGTTGTAGGAGGTCTTTGCTAGGTGATTTGTATGTTTGTATCGCCTGCTAACTTTGTTTTTCTTTTTCACTATTGTTCGCGACTGTTCCCCATTTCTTTTTATTTTCGTCTGGAATCTTTCCTGCAAAGTTTGCAAAGTTCGAAAAGTGTTTGCACAGTCATTTTTCACGTTACGTTTTGTTTTTGTAATGCTGCAGTGGTTGGTGTGCTTTATCTGGTAATCTTAACATGCTTGCACACGTTTTAATGATCACCTATTCAGGTAAGAGATTGTGACAACGCAGTTTGTAACGGATGAACAGTATCCTTTTTCGACGTAGTTCGAGTAGCTAAACGACTTTTTCCGCTTCCCAGATGCGCTTTAAACGCGTGTGATCCCCATGGTGGCATTTGAGATCGCTAACTAAATTGCTCTATCTTTGTTCCGGCGCTCGTTATTTCATTGTTATTGCACTTGCGATCAGCGGATTCCGCTTTGCAAGCGGACTGACCGCAATGAATTGTTTCAGTTGTTCGGGGGACGGAACGGGGCTAGCAAAGCTCGAGAACGTCGCGGAGCCTATGCGGAAAGCAAGCCGTCTGCTTCTCGGCTTCTCGCGTGTATCCGTGAAGGCGTGTGTCAGGGACGTCAGAACTACGCTGAGTTCTGATTGGCTTTGGTTAGAAGGATAGTGGGTGGACCTCAATGTTAAATGCCTACCCACTGTTTCTTTTTTTTTTTTTCAAACTGCCAGTAAGAGCTCGGCGTTCTGACGTCATTGCAACCCCTGGGCAGGAAGCAGACGAACTTGCGCTCCGCATTTTTTACATTGCGTCATCTGCTTCCGTAGACTCCGAGTCCGCTAGAGGTGCCACTGTTGCGTTCGCCGCCGCTCCCATGGGTTTTCGGAGGGGTTTCCAGTATTGACGAAGCTATATCGTATTTTGTTATACAGCGACTCTCTAAAATACTGTTTATTTTTAGAAAAATTGTAGAATGGAACGCCCTACCTAAGAAGGCGGTCGTATCTACTGGTAGGAAGTCATTCAAGTTAAGATTACGCGAGTGTTTGCTGAGTTAATATGGGCATGCTCGTAGAACACGTAGGATATTGTGCAGGTGTGACCACCCTGCGTGCATAACTCTACTCGCATTAATCTGTGACTATGTTTATTTGTTTTGTTTTACAGCTGTTCATTCTCTTCTGTGGTGACCGAAAAATCCTCAGGACTTCAAAGAAATTGTACGTGCATTTATATACTTTGTTTTGTTCGGAATTAAAAACAGCGCCAAAAGACGAGGACCAGACAAAAAAGTGACACGGACGCAGCGCTGACTTACAACTGAGTTTATTGAACGCAAAATCGCAATATATACTTGCGTTGTCACGAACAAAAGAGAAGAAAGAATCCAGCCCACGTGAAACATCACCAAGTGGTGATGGTGATGTATCACGTGGGCTGAATTCTTTCTTCTTTTTTGTTCGTGACAACGCAAGTATATATTGCGATTTTGCGTTCAATAAACTCAGTTGTAAGTCAGCGCTTCGTCCGGGTCACTCTTTGTCCGGTCCTCGTCTTCTCGCGCTGTTTTTAATTCCGAAGTATGTACCAACTCGCCCAAGCCTCAACTTTAGTTTTGTTTTGTTGTTGTTATCGGTGCACCTTGTTTAGTCAAGCACAGAAACGTTTGTCCTGCGTAAGCTACATTAAGACAATGATAAGGAAGGATTTTACAACAACGAAACTGAAAGAGCTTACCTTCTTTCACTGCATAAGCGTAAACCCATCTCTTTCTCCATGTACAGTGAAGAAGGGACACTCCCCGTAGTCTTCGGGGAGCGCGCTTTCACCTATGGGAGTAGAGAGTATCTCCTCGGGCTCTGTTGATAAAAGCAAGGCAGGGACGTTGTAATGGGTCAGGTTGCCGCAATACAAAAATTTCACTAAAGCTTTGAACCACAAGCCCGTATCCACTGCATAAAAGCATCCTCGGCAGAAGCAAAAGTACGCATAAAAAGATAGGCTCAGGGTACACAGCAAGTAATAAGTCATAACCAACGCGTGTTGTAGATAAAGGTTGACAAATAGCAAGCGTCATCAGAAGGTCACCCCGAAAGATAGATAATTGACAGGTATCTCAGCTTTCCTTATCTTTCAATGTACTGATGTGGATGTTAAAGAGGGTTCTGAAAGGCATCTGGTTACTAGAGAAAAGCATGCGATAGGGAAGCATAGGTGCTTTGCTAATGACGTGTTCACTAGAGAGGTTTCCCGTCTCCAGTTTTTACGCCTCTGGGTAAATCCAAATGCACGAACATTTTCCAGAACCACAAATTATTAGAGTGTGCACGTACTTCCCTATATTCAAAAATTCATAGGCCCTCCTCCTCCCGCTCTGCGCCGAGACCGCACCGCTTTATCGCCACAGGTGAAGCATCAAAGCGATTGCACAGCCGTCGAAGTGAGTTCTAGAAAAATAATGCTTGCATTTGTTTCTCTAATAACTGACAGGCTGTAGCAGCAGGCTAAAAATGCTTAATTACAATGGGTACAGTTACACTTCCGCAGCATCTGCCTGGAGTGGTGGCAGACATATTAACGATCCCCTCAGCCCTGATAAATGCATGCAGAAATCATTAGGGCAGCCGCCCCTGATACTTTGCTACAGACGAGTTGTAACGGTGTCAGGATAAGTTCTAAATATTCACGTGCGTTAGAATTTTTTTGTGACACCGAGGAGATATGATTCCTCCCAGGTTGAAAACACGCAATGCGACGGAGCTTGGCGGATTTAGTAACTAAGCTTGAAATAAAAACATCGTTTTTGGAAGTGGAACCTTAATGCTGTACAGACCGTGTTAAAATTACACCTACCAATAAAATAAATGCGAGCTGAATTTTTAATTCATCAATGACACGGCACCTGTCAAGAGACCATGTTTTTTTGTTTTTTTACATTTTACAGCTTCAGTCACATGCAGCGAAAAAAGCAACTGAGTTAACACTACCATTTGTCTCTGGTCTCACAAACCACTGACTGGTTTCGCATTATTTCATTGGTACGTTAGGCACATCTTCAAAGTTAACTATGAAAAAAACAGATCGTTTTCGTCAAAACCTTTCGGAATGTGTGTTTTTCAAATTGCTGCTACACTAAAATGCAGCATGTCCCCTTCTGAGTCAAGGTCCACCCAGGCACTCGACGACCAAACTGATCGCGCATTATCTAAAGAGCAAGATGATTCGGAGGTGGGAGCCGTCTTTCAATACCACATGGGTGATAGGTTGTTCTGCATTCAGGTGCTAGTGGGAAGAGAAAGACAGGTCATCCGCGTATTTATAATGAAAGTCCTAGCTGACTGAGATGGGAGGTAAATAACGTCGCTAAAAGGGAATGCTAAGCAAACTTGCGTGCATGCCCTATGCCCGAAAGAGGCAAGAAGTCATACATTTATTCGACAGACCTAAACAGGTGGCATGTATGTCTTTATTTCGTTAGCTGTGTGCTTCTCGATAGTACAAGAAGATCGCGCATGCATGATTCCTGTATGCCGAAGGTTCCTTAAACCTTGCTGTTGAGATCAGAAAGACGAGTACATAAATTAGTTCTGATAAATATGTTAGTCAAGCTTACCTTTTTTAACCACAAAAGCCTCGTTCCACTGCTCCTCCACGTGCAGTTTAGAAGGGGCACTCCACCACAGTCCGCGGTGCACGGATGTTCATCCATCGCAGTAAATAGAAGTTGCCTAAAAGCTAAGCAAAAAGAAGTTATGCAAAATAGGCGAAAAAAAAACAAAAAAAACTCGCTATGTTATGCAACTTGAGCATGAGGCAACGAATGGTCACTTACGGCGATCACAGAGAATTGAGGTAAACAGGTTTTCAAACTAGATCATAAAAGAAGGTACACGTTTAGAAATACCAGGGATAAACAAAGCATATATATACAAATACATCTGCAACTCCGAGACAAAAAACGACCTTCGGTAACGGGTGCCGTTTCTTATTTCACCCAATCCAAACCCCGTGTTCCGCTGCCTTCCGCATTGGCCTCCCTCCATCCAGTGTACACCTTATTCACAAGGGCACAGCCATCTTGAATGTCGTCACTTCTGGTATGCGGTAAAATACCGTTTTGATCTCTCCACGCCGCTGGAAGGTTTTCACGAAAATGCGTGATTGTCACACATTCTTGTTTTGCCTCGCCTTAATTCTCTCGCATATCCCAGGATTAAATGCTTTTTATTTTCGTCCCGCATACCAGATACGGAATTCACGTGACTGAGAACGAAAGGAAACGAAAAACGTCTGTAGAGAGTATTTACTGGAGGCCATAGCTGTGTGCGTGACTGCTGAGCGCGTGCTGACGACGAGCTTCCACAGTTCGTTTGCGACGTGCATTCCGCACCATCAAGAGCGCCGGTCTTAGCAGCCTATTAATGTGAGCTTGGTCTGAGCAAGCGCTCTGAACATCGCCCTCAAATATGGCGTCCAGTGAATGTTTCTGTTGAACAGGGGTGCGAGCGCGTCCGCAAACATAACCATATAATGCTTGCCAAAAACCGCGCTGTTGCGTCCAGAGGACGTGACCATCAAGGCGGTTTTGTGAAGTTTGATCATGCACGAGTCACAGTCGAATACAAGCGACTGTCAGCGCACCTCATCGCGCTCTAACGAACTGTTTGGAACGAGAAATAATAAAATCAGCAAATTGACAAAAGGTATTTCTTTCAAATTTTTTATGCTTGCTCTTTGTTTGTTTTTGTATCTTTCGCAAGTTCGAAAGTTTAGAGCTAGAAGTCTCTTCCTCCCTCCCCGTTCGCGTTCCGAATTCGAACACCCATTTGTACTGTTTCCTGTGCCAAGAAAATATCAGTCAAGAAAAAAAAATAAACTTGAAGAAACTGCTAGTTGCATCGGTACGTCGGACAAAGATCCAAATAAAACGATTTGTAAGATTTTATTAATTTATTGTAAACATGTATTTATTTAATGAAAGGTTCACCTGCCTATGGTTTGGTTGACCTGAGACAGGAGGGATTGGGATCGTGTGCTGTCGGAAGGCGGGGTTGGTTATGATTGTAGCCCAGCGTCACTAGCTGATACCAAATCAGCCTTGTCATTGTCAGCCTTGTCATCGGCACGGAAACTGCGCCGCTAGGGCTTACTGTATATAAGGCCTCACGGTGCGTGCAATAAACGTGGAAGATGGGCTGGTCTTCAGGAGTAACAAAGTGGTAATTACAAAGGCCAAGAGGACAGAGATTTTGAAACTTTTGCATGCCGCACATGGGGGTGAAGCAAAAATGAAGATGCGCGCCAGAGAAGTGATGTATTGGCCGACCACGTCATGCGACATTGAAGCCTTTGCAAAGTCATGTGAGGTCTGCACGAAGCATAAGCCCAGAAACGCAAGATTACCATTACTGAGCCATGAACTACCCAACCTACCGTGGCAGCTGGTGGGGCTAGACTTGTTCTACCACAACTATCGGACTTTTTTGATAATTGTTGACTTCACTCTTTCTTTTTCGATATGAAGGAACTGCGACAGTCCACAGCAGCTTCAGTGGTATCCGCCGGTGCAGAAGTCTTCGCTACTCATGGGATACCAGCCAAATTGTGCAGTGACGATGGACCCCCTTCAATAGTTACAACTTCAAGGACTTTGTGAGCAAATTTCGAATCATTCACGTCACGTCAAGCCCTCACCACCCTCGCTCCAATGGAATGGCTGAGCGAGCCGTACAAGAGGCAAAGAAACTGCTAAAGAGGTGCTCCTACAACACCTTCGACTTCTGCAGCGCCCTCCGGGAATGGCGCAACAGCCCAAGGGATAACCTGCTCAAGTCACCACTACAGAGGCTAATGGGTCGTCAGACACGCACACTGCTTCCAGTTCCCGACTGCTGCCTGGAACCTGCCATCGTACCGCCCAAGGAGGTGCACAAACGACTACAAGAGATCCGCAGCAAGCAGCGGACCTTCTACAACAGAACAAAGACCCTTCCGGAACTACAAGATGGTCAGGAGGTGTCTACATTTGACACCATTTCACGCACGTGGTCTCCAGCAGTCGTCATGAGGCGTGCGGGGCCTCCCCGCTCCTTTGTGATCGAAACTGGTGACGGACATGTGCTACGCAGAACGAGAGAGCACCTGCGCGGGTTGCCGCCTCGGCAGCAGCAACACATCACCACGGCGGCTGCTGAATTGCCGCCACGGCAACAGCAACTTGTCACCACTGCGGCTGCTGAATCCACTGGCCGCCAGGTCAGGGAAGAAACCTCAACGGGAGCCACACCATAACAAGACCCTCCAACTCAGGAGCTCAGGAGGAGTACAAGACAACGGCGGAGCCCCGTCAGATACCCAAGACCAGAACTTTAAGCGCGATCGTACAAACGTAATGTCTTCTATTCCTTAATTTTTTTTTGTATATTTTTTTTCTTCTCGGTTAATTTTGTTTGTTTGAAAGAGGGAAGATGTAGCCCAGCATCACTAGCTGATACCAAATCAGCCTTGTTATTGTCAGCCTTGTCATCGGCACGGCAACTGCGCCGCTAGGGCATACTGTATATAAGGCCTCACGGTGCGTGCAATAAACGTTGTTGACCTCGCTACTTGCGTACGAGCCACAATGATCATGATCACTTTGCTATATGAAAATATGGACCCCCGGAATCTCTGATATATTACGTATCAGGAAATCCAGGATTTCCTTCCTGTATTTGGCCTGGTCCTTGGTGTGGGTCGATCACTTCAGCCGCTTTCGTCTTGTCTCGCTCGATAGCGAGTACCACGCATGTTGTATCTAAAGTCCTCTAGTCTCTTGCAGTTCCAGAGCATCTATGTCGTCGTCATCGACACTCCCGCGGTGCATGATTTTCACGCAAAAACAATGCCCTTCTTTGAGTCCCCCCCCTTTTCTTTTTTTACAAAAGTCTGTGTTTTTTGTTGTTTTTTGTAGGTTTAAAGGTTGTACAGGTTATTTTATTTTTGAGAGGTCATTGCCCTACAGAAAATGACAACGCAGCGAGCAGGAGCTGTAAGTAAGGACTGCATTCCAGCCAATGATTCTGAGATGGCACCCTTTTGCCTATACGAGCGAGTCACCGTCTGATTCTGTGCACTTGACGGCAAGATTGCTATTTTTTATTATTACGGAGATAGATACATACAACAATAAGGGAGTGAGTATAGCTAACCGCACCAGACATCAGCCGATCCTAAGACATTTCTTCGCTTGTTCATCTCACTGAGTCTACAGACAAACCACGAGTACATTATACAGAACATTCCAGAAACGGCCTTCTGGCCGGGGTCATTTTTAGCGTTCGTGCGAATGGCGCGTGCTTTGGTTGCTTTCCGAAGCGACGGGCATGAGTGTGCAGGGCTGTGCTAATCACGCGCTGGTCTTTGATTTTGTAAACATTGAAGTTATGGGTTTCCCCTTTGAGGGCGGTACCACGTAGAAACACAGGATGTCTCTGGACCTATTGCTGTCTTACCCAAGCATCAAGGAGAATGCAGGGATTGGTGTTCCACGCGCCGCACGTGCTGGCCTCAGCAGTAGTAACTTTTCCAAAGCAAAAACCTAAAACAAATGGCATCTTGCACGCGCGTTCGTCAATGCTTTCTTTTGGTTATTTACTTCGAATCATTTATACAGGAAAGGCGTGCGCGTGTGGCGCGTGGAACACCAATCCCTGCATTCTCCTTGATGCTTGGGTAAGACAGCAAATGGTCTATTGACGTGCTTTATTGGCTTCTGTGCCACCAACCTCTTGCCCGTCGGCAAGACTAATAAATGAAAGGAACAGAAAAAATGTCGGCGCTTATCGTATTAGACAGATTCACATGGAGGAGGGCCCACGCTGCCATATTAGGGTAGGCAGATTCGTGGAAAGGGGGAAGCCCAAAAGAAAGAGGCTCCGTGGCCCAGGGCCTACTCTAGCGAGAGTCAGTCCCGGTCGCCGTCCGCGGCCGGCTTATCTAACCTGCGGGAAATGAACGCGCCCGGGTTAGGGCGGTGTGGCTTATCCCACAGATGGGCCGCGTCCACAATCATTTCCAAAGGGTGCGCCAGAGGCACATTCACCCAAAAGGGCGAGGTAGACACCGCCCTCTTCGAGGAATGCGGCCTTGCCCCGTTTCCGGGTTGCCGTCGTTATAACGGTCACCACGGCCTGCGTGTGCTAGGCCTAGATAGGGAGACGGGGAACACGTGGTTCCCACAAAGTGTTGTATACGTTACGACGAAACTCCTGGAGGAAAGGCTTCAACCTCCAGTCAATATCTCCAAAAAAAAACAAGGCCGCAATGCTGGACGTTTTACGCCACCTACAGGAGAAAAACGCAGAGCGCAGAAAGGAGACGAGTATTGCGCCAGCGATCGGTTGGGATACTTATTATCGCTGGCTGAAATATCCATAGTTACGGACAATTAATTAGAAAGGAATGGGAATTTTTCAATCCTCCCGACTTCAAAGCGGCCTTTCTATCTTCGAAAATGCATCGACGCCTCGTGAGCTTCGAGCGTGAACGCGCCGCCAAAGCTCGGTGAAAGCAGCGAGCCCGTGCTGGGAGTAATTTAAAAAGACGCCCAGCCGTCCTCCTGCTGTCAGTGACAGTAGGAGCTTATGCTCCCGCACGCACTCGTTGCCTGCCGTCGTGCTTTGGCTGTAAGTACTTCCAAGACGCCGAGCTCTTACCGAATTTAGAAAGCTCGCGCTGAAGGCGGAGCTTCTACTTCATATCTTTTTGTTGAGACAGACATTCGAATACTATCCTATCACACTATTTATATTTTGGTACAAAAAGCGAGTCCCGGGAGGTGAGTGTAATTTCAAATGTCAAAGTGTCAAAACCGAAGCGCTCCTAGCGGCTGTGGTGCATTCTGGGAAACATCTGTCAACGAAGATCGGAGTTTCAGTTTCTTCAATCGTACCACGGCCAGTCGCACACACGACGGACCTCTAATGCGCCCTGTAACGGCGTTCCTCGCCGTAGTCTTCTGGGATTTACCCACGTGGTCAAGTGATGCAGTAACTAAGTTTTTCTTTTCGTGGCTTTATAAGATGGTGAGTTATGCAAGCAAGCGAATCGTCACAATAATGAAAGTGAAAGAAAAAATGACAGGAATGAAAGACACAACACAAAGACATCGGCAAAGCCCAATTCTAATCTTGATGGCGGCCCTCCTGAACGTCTACCAAAGTTAAAAACAAAAACAAACACCGAGCTGGTGCGGGAAGCAGCGCACGCCGATCGGCGGCGAGTTTAGTTTTATTGTTGCGACGTAGTTTGCCTTCATCATAAATCGTTTACGGCAAAATGCGCCGAGAAACTGCGGGAGAAAATGAGACGAGAGCGCGCAGGGACCTCAGAACGCCGAGCTCAGGTTCGAATGATTAGAGGGCAGGCCTAAAGCTAGCTACCTTTACCTCCACTGCACTCGTCAAAAGCATTAGAACGTGGAACTCCACCGTCTGGCGCTTGGCTTTCGCATTCGAACGTGTTCGACGAATGCAGTGGAGGCAAAGGCAGCTAACTTTAGGTCTACCCTCTAATCATTCGAACAAGAGCTCTGCGTTCTTCTCCGTCCGCTCTCATCTCCTCCTCTAACCTCAGTTTCTTAGCGCATAAAGTCACGAGAAGAAACCTACACTGTTAGCAAGTCCCGTGTATTTGGTGAATATTTGCGGTGAAAAACACGATATTTACACAAATTGCCATAAATTTACACGTTGATTGACGGGTAATTCGTTCAAAATCATGCGAGGTTGTAAAAACGTGTTTTGGTTCGGTCACACACGCATTATCGTGTAGCCGACCTCGAAAACACTCATCACCCCCGGCGACGACTTCAACATTGCCGGCTATCGAAGCACCGGAATGCTTGGGGACACACCTAGAAAGGACCGTGGAGACAAATGCCGCGGAAAGAAACATGTCTCGGAGACAGATACGCACCAGAAGCAATTACGCCATGTCGCGGGACGGGGCGAAGCTCGCGCTTACCGTGCTCGCTGCCATTTTCTGGTCGATGGCAATGCGGCTGTCCTCATGTCGCCCGCGTTTGTATTTATTTTAGGGGTCTTGAATATAGTTTCTTACACACCACAAATAAAGTTATGGGTCTAATTACTCGTCCTAAACAGTTAAAATGGATATAAAAAGCGTGTCCTCGATCTAAACACGTGATATTGCAGTTGGTTTCGTTTTGGTTTCAACCCTTCAACTGCAAGCGAAACGGACGTGTAAAGGGCCGCCCACACTAGCGAGAAAACGCGCGCGGCGCGTCGATCGCGTTGAAAACGCGTTCCGCAAAATCGGTTGAGCGCGTGAAATCACGCGTTCGCTCGAATGCTTCAAGAGTGCGCGAGGCCTCCTGTGCTGTCACGTGACATTCGCCGCGATCGGCGTGCCACGCGCGTTTTCTCGCTATACTTCGTTTCAGCTTGGGTCCAGACGCAGCCGATGCTACAAGCGCGAGCTCCGGGCTTCCAGCGTCCCTGCCAAGCACGCGCGCTCGTGCAGTACAGGCACTGTTCAGCGCCACACGCTCGTGCTTGTAGCATCGGCTGCGTCTGGACCCAAGCTGAAACGAAGTATAGTGTGGGCGGCCCTTAACACCAGGAGTGGGGGAAAGTGCCGCCGCTTCCCATGCACCTTTTCAAAATTTACGGCGCTCCATGGTGGCCGCAGTGCTGCTGCATTTGTAGGTCATCTTCAAAGGGATACTACAACGAAATTTCGGTGCTCATTTTTTGGTCTATATGTGTTCAAAGGAGCAGTATCACATCGAACATACCAATATCTTGTTAAAAAAGTCTCGAAAAGGAATTTTAAAACGAATTAAACGATTATCAAAGAGCATCTGGTGGATGTCGCTAACGCCTCGCTTGTAATGCCCGCCTTGGAACCTTGACAGCTAGTGACGGTAACTGTCTCGCCTCCGGCCACGACGAGAGAAGAGGGGAAGGAGGAACTCCCCTCTTCTCGAGAATGCCTTTTGTGTGTCGCAGAAGTCGCTATTGTCCCCCTACAAGATTAAAGAAGAATAACCCGTGACTCAAAATTCGTACAAAAGCAGCCGCTTCGGTGGCTGGAACGACTACGCCAGCCTCTCGACGTCAGCCTCGCCGTAGCTTTGCTTGTCACGAGACGACCTACGTGACGATTGCGTTTTGGATGTCACGTGGTCTCCGCTGGGCCTTCTCCGAGCGCTTGCCAGAGTGGGCCGTTTATAACAAAAAATACAGCCATCAGACTCAAAATACAAACATGCGATTGTCATTTTCGGATATTGTGGATCATATTCAACCTATGTCTGAACACGACGGGAATATTTCAAATTTCGTTGAAGTATCCCTTTAAAGGGATACTTCAACGAAATTTGAAATATTCCCGTCGTGTTCAAAAATAGGTTGAATATGATCCACAATATCCGTAAATGACAATCGCCCGTTTGTATTTTGATCCTGGTGGCTGTATTTTTCGTTATAAACGGCCCACTCTGGCAAGCGCTCGGAGAAGGCCCAGCGCAATCGTGACGTAAATCGTCTCAAACGAGCAAAGCTACGGCGAGGCTGACGTCGAGAGGATGGCCTAGTCGGTCCAGCCACCGAAGCGGCTGCTTTTGTACGAATTTTGAGTGACGGGTTAATCTTCTATAATCTTGTAGGGGGACAATAGCGACTTCTGCGACACACAAAAAGGATTCTCGGAAAGAGGGGAGTTCCTCCTTCCCCCTTCTCTCGTCGTGGCCGGAGGCGAGACGATTTCCGTCACTAGCTCTCAAGGTTCCTAGACGAGCATTACAAACGAGGCGTTAGCGACATCCACCAGGTGCTCTTTGCTAATCGTTTAATTCGTTTTAAAATTCCTTTTCGAGACTTTTTTAACAGATATTGGTATGTTTCATGTGATACTGCTCTTTTGGACACATATAGACCAAAAAATGAGCGCCGAAATTTCGTTGTAGTATCCCTTTAAAGGGATACTTCAACGAAATTTGAAATATTCCCGTCATGTTCAAAAATAGGTTGAATATGATCCACAATATCCGTAAATGACAATCGCACGTTTGTATTTTGATCCTGGTGGCTGTATTTTTCGTTATAAACGGCCCACTCTGGCAAGCGCTCGGAGAAGGCCCAGCGCAATCGTGACGTAGGTCGTCTCAAGACGAGCAAAGCTACGGCGAGGCTGACATCGAGAGGATGGCCTAGTCGTTGCAGCCACCGAAGCGGCTGCTTTTGTTCGAATTTTGAGTGACGGGTTAATCTTCTATGATCTTGTAGGGGGACAATAGCGACTTCTGCGACACACAAAAGGGATTCTCGGGAAGAGGGGAGTTCCTCCTTCCCCCTTCTTCGTCGTGGCCGGAGGCGAGACGACCTCCGTCACTAGCTGTCAAGGTTCCTAGACGAGCATTACAAACGAGGCGTTAGCGACATCCACCAGGTGCTCTTTGCTAATCACTAAATTCGTTTTAAAATTTCTTTTCGAGACTTTTTTAGCCAGATTTTGGTATGTTCCATGTGATACTGCTCTTTTGAACACATATAGACCAAAAAATGAGCGCCGAAATTTCGTTGTAGTATCCCTTTAAGTTAGAGGTGACAGAGAAAGTCTGGCCACGGCGCAACGCCGATGTACGCTGGAAGCTAGAGTCTGTTTAATTTCGTTGTTTTTGTTTGACCGGAGAAAATCTGGCAATAACGCATGGCGATGCTATTGATCTACAAAGGGAACACAAGCGACGCATGGCGTCGCTTGTGTTAACAAGCGACACTATTGTTTTGTTTTGAGGGGACGCCGTAGAGTATGGGGACGCGAGAAGCTTCGCAGTTTGCGAGCACATAGCGAAGACCTGACCGGAGAAGTGCCCCTGTGATGTTCCCGGAAGACGGAAAGTGTCATTCGTAGTCGTCGTGTGTGCTTTGAAAGCGAAGGGAGTCACAGGGTTCACGAGTGCGCAACCACAAGCCAAGGTTCACGACAGCGCTGCGTTGACTTCTGCGATCTCGTTCTGTTAGGGGCAACACGGCGATGCGACAAAGAGCCGAAACGTTCGTGGTGTGTGGTACGGTGCTTGGACGTAGAAACCCACACTAACATGGAGCTCAAATTGGTTTTTCTGGGGTTGAGGTTCAACGGGTTCAGTCCCGTCGTCGTCAGCTGATCCGGTCCAGCTGGTCCGGGACGACGCAGCGAGCGTTTTTAAAACTAAATCTTCCTTCGTTCTGTTAAAATGTGGAAGATTCCCGACGCATACCGTGAGTTAAAAAGCTGCGGGCGTTTTCAACAAAATTACGTTGTTTTAATTGAACAATGGACTTCGGATTGTTGTCCTAAATCTGCCGTTTTTATGCTTCCTGTTGTTGGACTGCGTTTGCACAGCGACGTGTTTGCACAGCGACGCAGACCGCTCGAGTAGATGATTCGATCCTGCAAACGACCAGTTATGCAGAATTTCAGGGAAACTTAAGTCACCACCGATATTTTTCTGTAAATCTCGTGTGAGTTTGTTGCGCTCATCATCCGGTGTGAATAAATTCGGGCTAGATTTCCTACCTGCCCACAGATGCATGAACTGAGACCATTTTTTACGTAGTGAACATAGTGGTTTTTCTTTATTTTGGGAAGAGGCGTTGGTGCATTTATTATGGTACAATCACTTGATAGTTGAGAATTGGGAAGAGTGAGCAAGCTTTCGCACCTTTGTCTCTTTTCTCGCTCGCACTGCCCCTAGTTTAATGTTTCAGTTTTAGTAGGCATACCTAGTAGCAGGTACAAACTGCTCTAATGCAGGTAAAAGACAGGGAAAGTCAGGATGGGGCGGACTCCGTGTTTTGCGCTTTTCGCAAGGTGACTGGGTAAATGAGTTTGCGATGTGTGCGGAACATGCAAACGATTTTGTAATGCCCGTCGTTTGCGTCTCCAGCAAAACGAATAAGATGATCTACAAAGGCACAACCACAAGCCAAGATTTACGATAACAGTGCGTTTGCTCCGGTGGTCCGTGTAGTTGTATTATACCCTGCTCTCTGCAACACCGTGTCATGACGAAGAGCTGGAACGGTCACGGTTTGTGCTGGGCTAACGGTTGACAGAAACCCGCATCGCCCGCATCGGCACCGAGTGCACTTGGGCTGTTGATGCTCAAGCCTTTCATGGGCGGCTTGTCGCCAGCTGATCCTGCTGCTCGACGGTGAGGAAGCGGTGAGAGTGACCTCCGAAGTAAATGTAAATCCTTGTTTATCCAGTTATCCGGTGCCAAAGTGTGGAAGATGTCCAACGTGTACTGAGGGTGGGAACTACGAGCGTTTTGCCTTGCTCTTATAACCGAAACCAGAGCAGCGAGATAACTGCCTTGCTTACTCCAAAATGACGGAAGCAATACGTTTCAACAGGTCGAGTACGTCACCGCAGATGTAGGCGAGACGGTGCCCACTGTTTAAACGCTCGCAGTATCCACGAGTAATACCAGGAAAATGACGTTAACAGAGAAGGAGCTCGCGATTCAGCATAATGCAGTGCCACGTGCCCGTGAATTTTCAATGTTCAGGGTAATGGCGGTATAAAAAAATATTACAAAACGCATCAGCGCCACATTAGTGATCACGAATAACACCGGTCACAAACTCCCAAGCCCCACCGCTCCACTCGACACCGACACGACATACGACAACAAACTGCATCAAAACGCCGAAAAAGTGAAGGCGTCTGCTCCCGTACGCGTACTGCAACTAGAGGAAGTGAAGTGTTGGGCGGATGTCCTTCACAAGAATATATTAAAAAATGCTTTGCGCAAGGATAATTTCCATTGAATATTGAATACATAATGATAAAATCCCAATAATTTGTTTTTCTATCTGATTCAAGCTAGTCGGACTGCTCATAACACTGGTCGAGCATGAAAATAACAAAAATTGGAACTTTTCATGGCCGGTTTAAGATTTACCGTTAATACGTCGTCGTTTTTCGCAACGGTCTAACATTATAAATTTTGCCTCCATACTTTTTAAATGCAAACAGTTCTTACATACGGCTGTCCTTTGTGCCGGGTTTTGTGTTTTCTTCTATAAATCTGTGACGGTCAGCGACCAAAGAGCTCACCTGCTCATGTCAAGCTTATATACGCCGCGGGGAGAAAACGATGTTAGTAGGAAGTGTCGAGCGCAGCGTCGTTGGTGTGTTTGTGCATGTGTCGGTGCAGTGTAATACGTGGTACTTCTGTTGCCTGTATATGTTGGGTTGCTGTCTACTCGTGATCGTTCTCAACGTATTACCAGACTCCTGCTCTTTTTTGTTTTCACTGGCTGCTAGAAACTTTATTAGGTGGCGCAAGTTACCGCCGGATTCCAAATAGTTTGCTCGAGTTATTTATCCATGTGAGTTCGGTACTCGTTTTTCTATTTGGCGGTTCCGTCGTAGCTACCGACGCCACCGACCGCCGACGGCGCACGTCCGTAGCTACGTCCGCCACTTGGAGACTGTTTACTGATTTTAAAAGGCATCGAACGAGGACAAACGCGTCGCGTTTGCTTTCTATTCGGCTGAAAGGCGCGCGGCTTGCTGGGCTCGTCTCTCGTCTGTTCTCGGCTGCTGGCCGCCATGTTTTATGAGCCCGCTCAGCCAACACGCTCAACCGTGTTTCGCGGAAGGCAGACACAGTGTAGCCTGTTACGTTTACACGGCACCTCGTCGTGTGTAGGCGAATAACACACATGGCTGCGTGTAAAGCAAACACGTTTTGACGTGTCCGCTATGGTACAACGGTTTACACGTCTGGGCGTGTTATTTTTGCTGACAGTGTATACTTACTGCACGATAAGAGTGAGTGCGAATACGTTTATTTAGAAAAAGGGGACACCGGATACCTTGACAAAAGTCATCTTATCCGGTAGGGGTGTAGAGAGTAGGGTTTGGGATGCTCGGGAAAAAGGGGAAGTGGTTATATATTGGCCTAGGCCTTCTTGACGAATTCAAGAAGGGTGTCGAGGATTAGCTTCTTGTCTGGAGGATGTTTGTTGGGGATAACCCAGTCTTCATGGTTTTGTGGTGTGAGTTCGGAGGCAAGTCTTGAGATCGCCTCCTGTCGTTTTCCTGTTGTAGGTTGACAGACCCAGGTAAGGAGTCTGTAGGTAGCCGGTACATGACGGACTGTGAAGTTAGGGTCAGGGCGCGGGTCGTCTTCGAGTGTGAAAACGTTTTCATGGAACAGGTGTGATGGCCGTGTTGGTAGCGAGCCGCCCAAGGCACACCCGCTCCCACCGTGAGTATTTTGAAGGGAGCGGGTGTTTCTCCGTTGGCAGTAGTGCAGCCAGCCTCCCATTTCGCTCTTGTCTTGCGAGTGCTTTTATTTTATCAGGAGCGGGGTCCTCGGTGGGCATTGTGGCGGAGGAGTCCAGGAGGCCTTGTGCGGAGTCGGATGCTTTCAGCATACTCCGCGCGGTCTCATGGGCTTCTTCGTTTGTCGGGATATCTTGGTGTCCCGGGATCTATAAAATTTTGAGGGCGATTCCTTTGATTGTGAGATAGCGCGCTGCGGCTTTGATTTCAATCACAGTCTTGCTGCTGCTGCGGGCTTTCCTGCATTCTCTAACAGCCTCCTTAAAGGGTAACTGCAAAAGAAAAAAGTGTTTTTTTAAACAGCCTAATTGGGACAAGCATGTCACAAAACAAATCTTCCGCGAAAAAACAATTTTTTTCTAGCAATATTTACGCCACAGAACGTAATTTAGTCGGAGTCCCAACCTCTCCGCATTTGAAACTCCCGCTCTTTCGACGCCCGCGGAGTGGCTGGTATACGTCACTCCGTGACGTGTAGCAGAGACTCTGTGACGTGTAATAGGAACTTTGTGGCGCGCGATTCAAAACGGGTGAAATAGCCGCAAACTAAAATCAGTCCTGCGCAATAAATATTGCTGTAAAAAATTTTGCTTTTGGCGGAAAAATTGTTTTGTGACATGCTTGTCCTAATTAGGCTGTTTAAAAATACACTTTTTTTCTTTGCAGTTACCCTTTAAAGTCAGCGTATATGTAGATTTCTGTCGAGTGCTCATCCTCTTGGGCGTTTTCCAGCGTCCAAAAGATTCCTCGGAATTCTGCGGCTTTGGCACTGGCAGTATAAGGGAGGATTTTAGTGTCTGTTTCGCAGGAGCGCAAGGAGTACCAAGCAATGACTGCCCTGCCATCCTCGTTCCGTGATGCGTCTGTGTAAATGACTTTTTTGGCCTCACATTGAAAGAGATGTTTTATTTCTTTCATATGTCCTTTAGTAAGATTTGCTCTTCTTTTACTTATTCGCTTTGATTTTGTGGTGTAGGCTTGATCACTGTGATGCATTTGTCTTTACTCGGGAGGACAAGTGGCCATAGCTGGAATTCCAAAGTCTGTTACTCCGAGGTGCTTAAGAATCGTTCTTCCCGGTGCGGCAGAGATAAAAATTACCTTCGAAAAGTAATTAAATTAAATTACTAATTGCTTTTTTAAAGTGCGAAAATTCTAGATTACATTACAAATTACCGCAGATTAAAAATAATGACATTACATTGCAATTACTTTTCAGAAATAACGAAATTACTTTAACAATACTTTTGAATACCTTGAGGCAGTAATTCGTGCTCATTTTATTTGCCGTATATGTACCAAAACTATGATCTTCCTGTTTACACTGCAACAGCCTTATGCGCCTCAAAGTGAACCGTACTGAACAATGAACAGAAGATTCGGGCGCAAACGAGCTGGTGGTAGTTGAACATGGTAAAAACACCCCGAGACTGGAAAAACGAAAGGACTGACAAACACAGGTGTCAATTTTTGAGACTTGTATTGGTTTCCCTCCTGCGCCAGCGACCGTTCGCGGAAAAAAATCGCACTTTCGAGAAGGCTTTCGAGCTCGCGACCAGAGTCGAAAGCGCTTCAAAGTAGCAACAGAGTATCAAGCATAAAACTGACCTCCCCTTAGTTCAAAAGGCATCGAAGGGCAAAGCTGAAAACTCCGGGCGATCGTCCACTCGACCTTGTTTTTGATGTGAAGGCCAGCACAGTCCTTCGACTTGCTGATTCCGCAACGAGTGTCGTTACTGTCACAGACGTGGACACATCGAGAACGCCTGCATCACGAAGAGAAAGCAAAGTAAAAGTGCAATCCACAAAAGCAGTCAGCATAACGTGGACTTCACTCCCCAGCAGTCGACCGGCAGCAAGAGGAACAAGGAGATTTTTACCATGAGCTCAACAGGGTGACACCACAAGGACCGTGTGCAAACTTCCTTGTGACATTGAAGGTCGAAGGCAAATCACTAGAATTTGAAGTTCATTCCGGTGCCTCGTGTACCCTGATCAGCGAGGAAACGTACCACAAGGTATGGCCCCTGTTGCGAAAGGCCCCAGGAGACGACCTCCCCTATCTAATCCGACCGGCACCGGTGAACGCCTTGAGTATCGTCGCCACGTGGCTTCGGTCAGCTGTGCCCGGAAACGAAGCAAAAGGCAACTTGGGGTCGCCAACGCACCTTGGTGAAAGGGGATCATCGAGTTGAACGAAGCGTCTTTACTAACGGCCCCTCTCCATGCTGCTTCTCTATCACCTCGATGCACGGCGTTATCGACGGTCTTGGGACGCCCTGGACAAAGGAGGGGGCTTTGCGCCCTTTTCCCAGTTTAAAACGCTGTTGAGATTATCACTTTAGCGCGCGAAAACCAAGATCTGCACCTGGGGGTAATTATATATTTGCCCCATCCGGACTTATGGCGCGTTCACACTGGAAGCGGATCCGCGTTCGCGAAGCGGATCCGCGCGTTCTCAACCGCAAAGCGGCTGAGATCGAGCGGTTTGAGCGCGTTTTTGCCAACCGCTTCGAGACCGATTTCTCCCAACCACTTTCACCAACAGCAAAGCGGCAACCAATCGGAACGCGACGCTGACGTGACGTCAGTGTCTTTCAAAACAAGATGGCACCTGTCGCTGGCGAGGCGTCTAAGGCGCTGTAGTCCTAGCGTTACAGCAGACAAATCAACGGAGAAACGCGATGTTCACGTCCGTCACTTGAATCCGCCACGAAAAGATTTGACTCGTAATCTTAACGGGCTTCGCACCGGTGATTTGGTTCGGGTAAGAGTTTGTTTATTATTCCTGGTGCCACAGCCCGAAGCTCGCTGCCTTGCTAGTCTCTGCCCGTAGAACGTCGGAACCCACCCCTGATCGACCGAAATGTCAGCTTTTGTACCCAATAAGATAATCGCGTGAACTATTGAAAGCTTTCGACACCGTGCATGACCACCACGAAGGCCGATAGAGACGTCGTGAGCCTCATTGCTTAGCCAACGCAATACCGCGGAGCGGGCAGGGTACCTGTGCTAGCTCGACCCGTAACGAGTACTACTACCAAAAGAAATAAAGGGAACATACTCAAGAAATAAAGTGTACGTACCAGACGATGCAGAGGTAATCCATACGGCGTTTATTTGAGCTTAATGTCAAACAAACAGTAGACTCGATCGACGTTCGAGAGACGAGAGGAGAGTCCGCCACCAACGAAGCCACGACCGGCTAGCACCGAACACATTCCCCACACCACGGTCCACCCCACCGTTCACAATTTCGAAAACGATAAGAGCGAACAACGAGGGAGAACACTGGCCCTCTTTCCCGAAAACAAGGTCAGCCATTCGTGCGGGAAGGGTCCACTTCGAAGAAAAAGTCGGGGGCATCCTGTTCTGAGTCAGCAAGGCGCGCCTAGCTGGGCTTTTCTTGCGGGCGAAGTCGAGGGAAACACAGGCGAGATTCGGGTCCATGTCTCTTTTTCCGCTGCCTGAACTCGTGATGCGTGCGAACATCCCGAAGAAAAATTTTCCGGGTGCCAAAATAGCAATCTTTTGGCTTAGGATCGTGGATTAAAGTGGATTTTGGATTGTAAAACAGGGTTGCCTAACGTAACTCTCAAAAGATCACGCGTTATCGCCGAGAAACCTCCAACCGCCTCTCGCCAACCGCCAAGCGCCTCTGGGTGTGTCTGGTGTGTCTGAACAGGGCCGCTCGCGAACCGCATCCGCAACCGCTTCGCGAACGCGGATCCGCTTCCAGTGTGAATGCGCCATTAGATGGCGCCGGTGATCCACTAAGGACGTCTGGCCCTCGGTGTGCGTGACGCGTGTGGCAGTGTGTGAGGGAAAGGGAAGGGGCGTGCCTGAACGTAACGAACACTGACCACGGCCGTTTTGGTCAAGGCAGGGACGATAGGGATTCCCTATTAGGGATGTGGGGAAAAGTGACGTTATGAAAAGCAGCAGCAGGCGGCTGCTACTGTGTGTTCTCGACAGTTTTCTCCCGTTGATGATGTAACCTGTCCATATGTATATGTAGAGGTTATACGAGACACCCCCTCCTGCTCTCTGGTCCTTCGCGATTCCGGCCTCAACATGAGATCCTGCCCTGGTTCGGCTCCCTGCCGCCCACCAAGTTCCCGGACAACCGCTCGGTCCCAACAACTGGTGGCATCGGTGGGATCGACTTCGCCGGACCATGACTTCTTTTGGGGTGAGTGTACGGCCCCTTCTTTCTCCATCTGCCAGACCCATTAGCTCTAAGTTTTGCTTGTAGGGGTTGGAGATAGTCGTTGTCAGAAGGACTGTGCAACCGTTCTGACGCGAGCATTTTGTGGGAAAGAGGGCCAACACAAACTGGATCATGAGTCTGGAGGCATTCCGCTAGCATGAGATGGTACAGGTCTCTACAGAATTAGGGATCGATTTGGGGCAGGCAAAAAGAAAACCGCAAATAATAACACTCCTGCAGGCCGCGGACGTCAGCGTTGAGAGTTGACAGAGGCTCTGGGGGAGGTTCGCGGAAGGGAGACAGGAGGTTCGCGAAAGGGAGTGGGGAAAGCGCAGAAAGCGGGCCGACGGGGAGGCTTACGAAGGGCAAGAAAGAAACGCGAGTGGGCTCTCAAGAGGGCGAGATGGGAGCTCGAAAAGCGCGAGCATAGGGAGTATTCACTGGCGGCCATAGCTGTGTGCGCGAATGCTGTTAGCGCGTGCTGATGGCGAGCTTCCACAGTTATTTTGCAACGTGCATTCAGAACCATCAAGAGTGCCGGTCAGTAGCAGCTCATTGATGTGAGCCTCGTTCTGAGCATGCGCTCTTAAGCAGCACCCACAAATATGGCGTCCAGTGAATACTCCTTGTAAGTGCGAAATGCAGCGGCTCGACTACGAGTTCGCGAGAAGCTTGAGCTCGCAAAGAAAACGCGGCATCCAGAGTCTCTTCGTCGGGCGACAACAGGCGTTGAAGTGGTGGACAGGGAAGGCGCGTCAGGGAAAGGAGAAAGCGGAAGATGGGTACCCAGAGTTGACCGAAGACCAGCGTCCTTCTCCCGACATGACTGTCACTGTCTTTTCGCAAGCCCGACCCAAAGTCTGAGCGCCGGGACGGGGAAAGTGACGTGGAAGCAGCGACAGAATTGGTGTGTCAGGAAAGAAAGAAATCGGAAGCTGGGGACACCGAGGTGGCTTGAAACCAGTGTGTTTCTTCCGACGCGACCGGCGCTGTTCCACGCAAGACCGACGCCGTTCAGCACAAGACCGAACAGACGCCGGAGCTGCGGGAGAAAAGAGAAGGCTCTTCGGGCGTCCAGCGGCGACTTCCCGGAGGACGGAGGCGACACCCAGACGGAGACGACGCCGGGGAGGTCCAGCCAGCTCATGGAGAGCAGCGCCAAGATGCGGGAGGTAGCGGTTCAGCAATCAAGCCACTATCCTGACCGCTCTGATCGCAACCCGTGCGGCTTTCTGACCAAGCCCACGGCGCCGTCGCAAAAGTCCAAGCGGTCCACCAAAGGGAGGTGATTGGGATTTCCTTCAACGAGATCAACCAATCTCTGCCTGGTGCGGTTGCGAGCCCGGATTCCAGACCATTCACGGTGTCCAGGTGCAAGGAGGACATCGACGCGTCCGGCAGCGAGTCGTCATCAAGGTTGGGGGACGGGAGACCCCGAGCCGGCCATCCCAGGGGACCTGCAACCTTCGGTGGCTGCGCGAGCAAGGGACCCATCGGGGACATGATGGAGCCCGGGCGGAACAAAGCAGACCCGACGCAAGTGTACCTGAGGACGGCGTCGTGCTCGCGACATGGGGGATCTGAGACTGAGAACTCGGACGCCGTCATGAGCCAGCAACCGAGACGCAAGAGGAAGAAGGCAGCGCCGGATCAGCGTAGTACGACCTTGCAGCAACGCTTCCTGCAAAGAGCGCCCAAAAAGCGCGACGAGCGCCACTTCAGAAAGAAGAAGCGGTCCTCGAGGGCTGGGAAGGGAAAACTCCAGGACCCCCATCCCAACGAGCCACGGACCCACAGTTCAAGTACGAGCAAGGAGCCTGGGAAAGGTCCCAACAAGCCTGGGACGACTCAACGAGGTTCCAGACGGAGGCACAGTTCATCGTC
>JAZHYW010006542.1:0-11000 GCA_037355805.1 Ixodes ricinus | reverse complement strand
GAAATCTACAGCTGAGACACCAGACGCCCGCCCTTAAGGCTGACTAACTTCCGACTCTATAAACATACACGAAACACACACATAATCAAGGCAGCAAAAAAACTCTAGCCTTTGTTTTTCACAACGTAAATCAAGACTAAGACGTGTGGGAAAAAATATCTGGAAGTGAATGCTTTATAGTGAAATCTTCTGTTACTGTAAAACCCTCTGGTTTCGGGGTCCTATTATCGCGATCGGTCACAGGACAGAATCGCGGCCACTATTTCGCGACGTCCAGAGGCCCGCATTGAAATCCTTAAAGATCGATATTATCGCGTGCCCTTAAATTTCGCGAATTTTTTAATTCGCGAAAATTAAGGGCTCAACGTGGGTTTTACAGTATTCTGGTTCTTATTATTACTTGAAATCACACCCACTATCACAATTTGGCATATTGCATCTAAAATATGTAATATAGCTCAGATTTAATATTTCTAAATATACTATAAACTTATCGAGTCTTTATGCGATGAACTAGAAAGATGGCGGCAGTGGAAGTTGTGAAGAAGAAAAGAGCCGCCAATAAATTAGTGAGTAGAGGCAATGCTAAAATTCTAGAGTGGGTGTTGTCCTGGCGTATAATGCCTATTTACACTTGCGAAAAATGCTCTTACCGCCAACCGAATTGGCTCGTCAAAGTGGAAAGCCCAAAACCCTATCGTTCATTGTTGCTGTCCACTGACGCAGTCGCATGCTTCTATTTTCTCGCGGATACGACGTTACTTCACACTGCAGCGTGTCACAGGTTAGCGAACGAAAGGATATTTCCCGCTCGAGCGCGTCGCTCATTAGTCTAGGTTGAATCGGATGCAGCTACTTCAGTACCGCGAAACACGGGTGCAGTGAACGCCAAAGCTGTCTATGGCAATGGAGCGAAAGCAACATGTGTGACAAGACACACCTCTGGCCCGTTCGGTGTTGGAAGAACTGCTCCCGCAGGGTTTTTCCTGCAGTCAAACTTTACACTGCTACGCGATACCAAAGAGCTCAAAATCCCACAGCGCCCAGATAATGCCCAACATTGTCTCGGCAACAGACCCTTTTCGAAAATGACGCGCGGATTATTACAAGGCATAGGAACCTCTGCACAATGGCGGAACAACTGGCATCGTGTAACGTGCAAGTCATTTCATAAGATAGCGAACGTCGGAGCGCGGCCACGCTAGGAGCCGACGAGCCAATCGAACAGCGTCGAAAGTGAAACGTCACTACGCTCATTACTTTTTTCTGTGGGTCTGTATTTTGTAAGGGTGTGCCAATGGTGGTTCAAATCGAATAGCGCAGTGACATTATTGGCTTCTGCACTGTTGAAAGAACCGGCCGTCTTGGCTTCTCGTTGCACTGTCGAGGTTATGAATGACGCAGCACTATTCGGTTTGAACCACTATTCGCACAACCCTGGTTTTTTTGCCTTAAATTAAATCCAACCGAACGCATAGAGTGTGCCCTGACGTTGCGGTTTTAGTCCGCCATTGTGCCGGTATCTCACAGCTGGTAGCAGAGGGGAGTCTTTCGCAAGATGTCTATACGAAAATGTTCTAATAAAACAACGAGCAAACGGGAAACAACGTGTCTACCTACAAAAGATGCCGCAATTTTTTTAAAGCTCTTGTTTGAAGATCAAAGTAATAAGGGCTTTGAAAGATACGAAAGGTTTAGGATCTTCGAACTTACTACATTAAAAATGCTGACAGATTTTCAAGCCTGAAAACGTTTTGCCCATAAGAAGTTTGCTTATTTCAAACTAGCGAATGTTTCACGGAAAACACCTCTGACCAGTTTTGGCCTGTCAAAACGGCTGAATTTAAAATGTTAAAGAACAGTTTTACAATGTTCAAACGAACTTTAACTCTCAAATATTTAAAGGAAAAACAAATATAAATTACACAAAAAACGTATGTGTGGAATGAGTGAGACTTTCAGAAGCTTCCTTAGCCAATCCTAGGTGGTGCCGCCACACACTGGCTTTCGCAGTGCCTCGGCTTCGTGCCTGGTACCTGATATGTTTTCCTCAGGCTTTCGCACAAAGACTCGTCACGTATAAAACTCCGTAGGTTTCTACATTTAAGAAACAAGCGGTCCGACGAATCCCTGACTTGCAGGCAGGCACGTAGCCACAAAATGGAAAGAATAGTGAAAGAAAGTGCACGTGAGCAGCACACTCCATGCGGGCTAATCTTCGTCCCTAGCCACGGCGCCGAAGGGAAGCGTCCGGAGGATGTACAGCGTGCATTCTATAACGTAGCACAACAGATATAAGGCAAAAGTTAACGAAAATCCCCTCTCCCCCAAAACAAGCTCTGCTTTTGTTATACGGTCCACCATGGGATCTTGCTTTTGTATGGCGCCTGCGCATTCCTCTCTGTTGGGGCGAGCGTGTGCACGGGTGTTTGAAGGTCGCCAACGTAAATTTTCACGACCTTTGAGACGAGTCGAATCGTTAACCCTCTGTCTCCTGTCTCCTCACAAAGTCTCTCCTTCTATCCCTTTTGTGAACCCAGTGTCAGTTTTAAAATAGACGCTTCTTGCAAATCAGCAAAAATTGCAAAGTGAGTGAGTGCGAGAATATTGGCTAGGTGCCTTCACGTGGCTACGATATGTCCTCCCTCGCCCTTGCAACGTACAAACGCTGCGACAAGGTGGCCATGAACGAAGACAGAGCCAGCAACGGATTTAGGGCCAGCAAGCGACGAGGATCAAAACATGATGTTTGAAAAACTTCTTCACTAGTGTACTAAAGGTATGCTTTGAATAATCGGGCGATTCGCCTGTTTTTGGTTGTTATGATTTGGATACATGGTGTATCTATTGTCGAAAGTAGGAAGAAACTTGGAACTCGTGAAAAAAGAAGCAATTTGTGTAGAGTTAACACGTGCACTTGCTAGAGAAAGGCAACTGCAATGAGGCATACTGGATTATCTCACACTGTATGCCAAAAATTTAACAGAAACAATTTCAACGATGAGAACCTGGACCTAAATATGTCTGAATACACAGCATATAATTTTACATTGGGGCTGGCAGCGAGCCCCTTCAATGCAAATACTCCTCCGTCCCCCCCCCCCCCCCCCTACCAAAAAAGAAAATCTTTAATACGCGCCCGCTTGTGGGTTCGTAAATCAACCGCTGCGTTTTGCTGGTGCGTCCTTCATAACAATCATAACTTATGTTATTACTAAGCGGTCCCTGCAAATAGCTGGTTGGGGAAAGCTGCGCAGAGAGTGACGCCATCGCGCGACATGCAAACCCGGATAGGCGCTTGCTGTATTATCATTTGTAGATCGCTGCATTTTGCAGTGGTCAATATATCGAGTGATCGAAGGCGAAACGTGCGAGAAACCTGCAATTTAGCGAGCCTGATGCACGACCGGTCGCGACATGATCAGCTGTACTTTTGAAAGCTCCAAGACGCGTATTAGAGCCTCCTCACGGAGCAAAACCATGGAGCACATGAGGGCCCTGATTTTGGCCTATTTGAACGTCCCGCTCTTCTCGCAACCAGGAGACGACGGTGACCAGTTCGCTCTTGTTGTTTGTTGTTCTAGATACAGACGGCCCGTGGGTCGCAGACAGTAAAGTTCTATCCACACGACGGACCATGTCCGCATAGCCGACGTTGGTCACGCGATGAGATGCCCGCGGAACGCCCGACTGAAGGGAGCATTCACACGACGGACCAGAAGACGAGGCCGACATGGCGGGCAGAGCTGTCTCAACTTCCCAACGCCACTCGCCCCGCCAGCACATGTAGCGGCGAACTGCTTTGAGGCTGAAGTTGTCCAAAATGGAAGCCGAGCGCAAGCGGCGTTTCACCGCATAGGCCCTAGCGCTTTCAACAACGAGGAAAAGCGACCGTGCGCATTACTGAAAGGGTCCTCGTTGATCAGAACCAAACAAGATTCTAGGCATGCATAATCAACTCTACCAAGGAGGGAGATTTTGGTATCTGACCGGGACGAGTACCACCGGCTGCTGCGCGTAAACAGCTGTTTATACTTTTATGTTACGTCGACGAGCGACGCGGCCGATCGCGTTGGCCGCACGCTGGTCGCAAACGGGGGTCAATACTCCGTCGTCACGCGCAACGCGACTTAGCGCAGAGTAGCCTAGCGCGCGTCGGCGTGGCTCACGATGGAATCGAGCACGTCGCCGAAGAACGCAGACCGACGACGGTGACTATCCCAGAAGCCCTCGAGCGAGCGCCCCATTCCTGAAGTCAAGGCCATTCGGAGAGTGCGAGACGCTCATTTCTGCGATCTGAACCTGCCGTTCTCGCCGTGTTTCGTGTGCTGTTCTTGTGTTCCTGTGTTGGTGGGCATATTTACCGTTCGTGAGCTCGATGGGTGAGTGTGTGCATTGACGTGGACTGTTCCGAGAATGCGCTACCCCCGAGGCTCGATAAGAGGCCTAACGAGTCGGTAGCGATGGGGTGCTGCTTGAAGCTGGAACCTTGATTCCGCACCAGACATAAATTTAGTTAGAATTAAGTATGGCCTAAAGTGTGTGCTATCTATGATCATGTGCTAGTCGTACGCACCGGCAGCCGTTCCCGACCGAAACGACAAGCGCCTTCGAGTGGACGGGAACGGCGGACCCATGAAACAGCTCAACAATTTAGTCGGGCAGATATTTTCAACCGGGGCCCTCAGCTCGTGAACGATAGTAGCGGTACGCGATGAAAATGGGACAGAATACTGTCTTGTTTGTATGGGGTCTGTGAAGTGCGCTATAATTTTGAACACGTACATTGTGTAATTTAGGCATCGTTCGCTTTCTTCGGTCTCAGTTTCTTGAGTCAACGTGAAAGTCCACTATGAAGCTAACACACTGGCCATCTGTCTAAAATAGGTGGCTGTGGAATATCCAGTGCATGAATTTCACCGAAGCATCCCGGTGGAATTACCGGAGTCGCTCGTTACAATCCCGGTAAACGTGTTAAGCAACCAGCTTCGACAGACGCGATATTGTGATTTTTGTTCGACATTTCTGTGACGTTTTTTAAATAATAAATGCTGGTTTAGAATCGTTATCCTCCGCCATTTGCTTCTTTCCCAACTGCTAACCGCTGCCCCGAATCGCTGTTTTGAAGCGACTACATGACGAGGACCAACCACACTGAGCGATTTCACGATCGGTAATGACCAGGAAAAGAATATACGGTGTAGAGACGATGCGGTTTCCACGGACTCGCGCATCCACAAAGTGGGGCAGTTCGTCGGGGCGTGCTGTAACGCGCTGGTGTACGCTGGACTGTAAGCAATGCTCGTTCAGGCGCCTCTCGGCGCGGCGTGACCTGGCGGCGGCAAACGATCGCCAGGTTACGCCGCGTTGCGTTCGTCGACGTTGGAGAATAAACAGCCCTTAATTTGCTAGCAATTCATCAAACTTGTGTCATGCATGGGGCCGAGAATCACTCGACAAGAGACCGTGATGGCGCCGACCGATCTCGCCAGACTGCAAGTTACGCTGCGCTTCCTCGCCACCGCTAAATATTGCTCTTGATTTGAATAACGCGCTAGTAGGTCGGCTGCCAGAACTAGCCCCTTCAGATATTCTGAAAGCGCGGAGGTCCGCCAACAGTATCCAAGAGGGAAAATGTTCGCGGCATTCCCGCTCTGCTCGGTCCGCGGCCCGGCAACGGACCACGCAAACCGATGACGAGATCACGTGACGCGCGCTCCGCCGGCCGAAATCAGTGGTTTGGTACGCCGTGTGGATACACGTTAAGCAGCACAACGCTGACGTCGACGTACCATGTGACGACCTCTGAGGATTGCGTCGACAGGATGGCTGACGAAATTTGACAGTAAGCAGTAGTAGTTTTGGCGACGAAACAACCCGGCACTGCGTGGTAGAGAGCTGAAGGCGTTGGCCGCGTACACCGTGGCCGCGTAACAATCCGTGTTTATAAGCACAACTCGAAGATAATGGCGTCGGTTTCAATAGGACTGTAAGCCAGCAAGCAAATATCTCGATGCGGCATACGTGAATATGTAAAACACTGGCGACTGTTTGGCTAAGCCTCACGGCCCCCTCTTTATAGGGTGAACCAGGGTAACCAGGGAAAATTTTCCGCTAAATTTAGCGGGGAAAACTTTCCGCTAGAATTTAGCGGGGAAAATTTTCCGCTAAATTTAGCGGGGAAATTTACCTATCATGCACCGCGCGGTTACGCCGACGGCGACGGCGACGCCACTCAAGCCGGAAATGGGCGCCTAAGAGCTGCGCTCTAAAAGCAGTCGAAAGTGCACTGCCAACCAGAATGTACAGTACCCGCGAGAAAGCAATCACCTGCCGTTTGTGAGCGACACAGAATCAATCTTTCTTAGTGTTTTCGCGTAACACTGTTGAACCGGTCTCCTCTTCTCCGAACAAAAAATAGTTCAAACCAGTTATTTGCGGCGGTGTCGAATGCGCCGTGATACCAGCAGGCGGTGTTATTTTGATAGGACGTGTGGAGAAGATCGCAGACAACGGTGTTAGGACCATGCTCTTGAGGTCTGAGGATAATGAATATTTTTTTCTATTTTCGCAAGAATAGTTCAAATTTATTCCAGTCGCATTCTGAGGGATTTGGGCGTTTTTGTGATTCCTAAATGTAACTAAGTGGAAGGGGCTGAGACTGCTGCAGCTGCGCAGTGGAAATCGAACAGTCCCCCAGTTTATGATATAGATTTTTGTCAGCTCCAGTGACCAAGACGACAAACATGTTTTGCGGCAGTCGTTGAAAAACAACTCTCGTTGAAGGGGGCTATTGCAATCGGTCGACCTATCATTACGCAGTTGCCGCATATGGTAGAGCATCTTTGAAGGTCGGCTATCTCCAAGTTCCATATTTGTTAGAAACTCTCAGAGCCGAATATATTCTGTCCACGTCTTATGAGCGAGAATCGCAGCCTTCAAAGACTTATACGTCTTTGTTGATAGTTGAAAAGCCAAGACGTCATTATGTTGATCGGCAGTGTTGGTTGAAAGTTGTGGGCACCCTGGTGGCCACCCAGCCCAGTTGCCCGATTGCGGGGCACAGGTGGCGAAGTTTTCCCGCGTGGCGGCGACATCACGCCGGCCACGCGCACGTCGGATGCGCCGCCTTGATAAGGCAGATCAGAGGTGGCGCACGGAGAGTCGCTGCCTGGACTCCGGCATCGCCGGTAGCAATGTTAATCGTCTTGTCCATGTCCAATTAAATGTAGTTTCTTGTTGTTGAAACCATTGGCTCCGTGTTATTCCTCCGGGTCGGGTATGCAGCAAGGCAAACCGACCACAATGGCGCTCAACCGTGGTATGGTACCCACTCGCAGGAATTTTACGGGGTTTGGTTTCTTCTCCCGGTAAGCTTTTTTCCCACACCCCGTGTTTTCCTACCGTCGTTCCGTGCTTCCGTCACCTCCGTGTTCGTTGTACTGGCGTGTTTCTGACTGTTTGTTTTGTGAACGCGGCAGTCGTTTTGCGCGCTTGTGTTGGTTTCTGGGGGTGGGGGGGGGGGGGGGAGCGTTTCCTTTTTTTGCGCTTGTGTTGCGCTTGTGTTATGTTTTGGGGGACGTTTCTTTTTTGTGTTTGCAGAAATGCTCACACGGGAGCAGGAAGCCGCGATGGCCGCAGTGGCACAAATGAACCTGCTCACGAAGGTCACGGAGATGTGCGACGCCGTGATGCAGCGCCTGGCCCACACGCCTGGCCAGCAGGAAACCCCACCGCGAGAGCCCCGACCACACTTGACGGTTCCAGTCTACATGGGGTAAGACGACGTCAAGTCCGTGGCAGACTTCCTGGGCGAGCTGCAGACGTACCACCTTGCCCCCGGTGCTTCGAAGCCTTCATCGTGGACCAGATTGTCCCGCTGGCGTTGCAAGCCAGCGCCAGGTGCTGGCTGGGGTCGCAGGCCCCCTTCACCAGCCTGGCGGACTTCCAGACAAGGCTTCAACAAGAGTTCCCGCCTGCAGGCTACGCAGCGCAGATTCTCCGAGAGCTCGAGGCAAGGACATAGCACCCGGATGAAAGTCTGGTCCGGTATGTTCGGGTCACGCAACAGCTCTTCAAGAGGGCGGACCCGAAGTCACCGGAGTCGGACAAAGTAGCTCGGGTCAGAAGACAGTGTCACCCAAGGTACCACGTCTACCTCATCAACCGCACCTTTGAGACCCTTGAAGAGCTAGCCCGGGGCGCCTGCCTCATCGAGGAAGCTCTTCATGCCGAGCGGAACTACGTGCCGCCGCCACCAGCCAAGTACGCGCTTGAACCGGCATGCGCATAACGGGGCCCCGAGGCCTCCACGCAAGTGGACTGTTCGAACGAGACCTCCCTTCCCCACCATGTCAACCAGGAGAGTTGGCGTGGCATGCATGGTGAGCTCCCGCGCGGGATAAGCGTGTGTTCGCCTAACTCTCCCCGAGAGGTCCCCGGAGGTCACAGCGGGGCCCGTGAGGGTTTCGGGCGGGGGTCGCCACGACAGGTGGGGAGGTCGTGTGCCGTGCCCTATCGTAAGCTGGGGCCTAACAGTCTGCTCCTGCAAGTGCTGGCGAAAGCTCGCAGGGTGCGGTCGCAAACCCGCAGCCCAGCAGCATTGACCCCCGCCTGCAACGGAACAAGCCCTCCACAACACAGCCAGTCGCAAGCCTGGTGGAGGCCCTCCCATAGTGGTTCCTTACCCAATCACTGGAGGCGGTCCGACGGGCACCTCGGTGCGGGTGGCCTAAGCAGGCAATTGTCGTCGGACTGCTGCTACCACTGCGAGCAGCCCGGCCATCTCCGAAACCAGTGTCCAAGACTTCTGGACACTACAAACGAGAGGTGGCACAAGACGGCGGCAAAGGGCCGGAACCAGAACAACCAGGGAAACTACTACGGCCGGCGACGCTGAAACCAGACAGCCACTCGCCGACGGCCGTTGCAGTCCCTGGGAGCCAGGGTTGGGCAGTATCGCGATACAAATGTATCGCGATAGTATTTCAGAAATACATTTTGTATCTGTATTTCTGTATCGCGATACATTTGTTTCACCAGTATCTGTATTCCTGTATCGAAATACATTTGAAATGTTTCTTTGTATCGCGATACAATCAGGAAGAAATGTATTTCGTTACATTCCTTGAGAAATATCCCCCCCTTCCCCCCCAAAAAACAACACACAACAACAAAACAACAAACAGATTGAATGCATTTCTTTTTTTTTTTTGCTTCTGAGGGCACTAGGGTTAAGATGATACTGGGGCATTGTTACTATGCTGACCAACGTTCCTTTCGATTCTCCAAACTATTTTTCTATGCGTCCTCTTCTCTCTTCTGAGAAGTGTTGCGTAGTCGGGGACTCGGACCAAGTGGCGTGCCAGGAGTGGAGTCAGAGCATCTTCTGCCGCAGGTCCTTAGGTAGGGATTTGTTGAGTCATTGTTTCCTGGCATGCAATGCCCGCTGCTAACCGTCTCTCTCGCCTTTGCATTCACAACACACCCAGCCGGCAAAGATGAGTCACAGTCCGTTGCAGCACGAGCCTGTCGGTGGTTGGCTTGAAATAGTAGGATGACTCGCGCAGTGAAGTTCAACACATATTCGGATGCGTCTGCGGCTGCGCCCGTAATATTGCACAGCTCAAGGGTACGTCATCAGCCGACGTGAACATGACCCGCTGCTTTGGTGATCCAAAACCCAGGAAAGAGGCCAGACTTCGTACACCAGCGACTCATCTCGAGCGCGCTGTTTCTCGGAGAGCTCGCACCTGTGCCGGCAAGATCAGGTCGCAATCCACGAGGTCTCTGTTTGGGTGATGCTAGGCGGGACTTGAGGAGTGCAGTCCGTGCGTCGGTGGCGGAGGGTCGGCAGAAAGGACCTTCACAACAGGGATGCCATCGTTTCGTTTTAGAGCGCAGCTCTTAGGCGCCCGTTTCCGGCTTGAGCGGCGTCGCCGTCGCCGTCGCCGCGGCGTCGGCGTAACCGGTCGTGTGCATGATGGGTAAATTTCCCGCTAAATTTCGCGGAAAATTTGCCCCGCTAAATTTAGCGGAAAAATTTTCCCCGCTGAATCTAGCGGAAAATTTTCCCCGCTAAATTTAGCGGAAAACTTTGCCCGCTAAATTTAGCGGAAAGCTTTCTCCGCTAAATTTAGCGGAAAAATTTTCCCGCTAAATCTAGCGGAAAATTTTCCCCGCTAAATTTAGCGGAAAATTTTCCCGCTAGATCTAGCGGAAAATTTTCTCCGCCCCCTCCCCCCCCTAGGTAACGTGACCTGGGGGTCACGTGACCCCAGGCCACGTACCCCCCCCTGAGGTCACGTGACCCCCCCCCCCCGTGTCTTCCCTCCTCCTCAAGAGCTGCGCTCTAATTCGGCGTTACAGGGAGTTGTAAGCGGCTTTCATTTTTTTCAACCGTAACAGACGATAAGACATGTGTTTCAGGATGCTTCAGGTGGTCCACTATTGTCGAAAATTAAAAATGACACTGCCTGCACGATCTTCAACGAGGTAACCTACAACGAAAGTACCTATTGTCCTTTACCAGTTGATTCCACCGCGACGTCACGTGCTCATTCATGACAGGGGCATCCTTATTGGACAGAGGCGTTGTGACGTTTTGATGGGATTTAGGGTGACATCGAATTTATTTAGAGGTCGAAGTCTTTTCGCATCCTTTGTCAGACAGACAGGATGTCAGGGAAGACTCCTCCGTCCGCACTACCATAGGGGAGCAAGTAATTTCGGGATCAAAAACTTCCACTTCTAACTTCATCTCAGTTGGCGTCTCAAACAAATTTTAAAAATGTATTGCAGTATCAGTATTTCTGTATTTGTATTTCTGCCCCTCCTGAGATGTATGCCTGTATTTGTATTTCCAAATACTTTTTATTTGCTTCTATTTAAATTGTATTTCCGATACATATCGCGATACATTTTTACAGATGTATTTTAGTATCAATATTTCAGGCACTATTTTAATGTATCCCCGTATTTTTATTTCCAAATACATTTTT